>JAXQGP010000092.1:0-51421 GCA_037040125.1 Kazachstania sp. M6911
TGATCGATTAATATAATAATTTGTACATTAATTTCTAACAAATGGAATCTAAGAATTCAATTAAATTACAACAATATATAATATAAAGAAGTATATATTGTGTTTGTAGTTGTTTTTCATCTTTACTTTTTCTTGTCGAGCATTTCCAAATTTCTTTATCACACGCTCAAACGTCATCAACCTTAAATAATATGAAATATAGTTCGCATCGAATGATAATTCTTATCCCCTAATTAGATCACAAATAATACAACCGTCAGTTCTACCTCCTTCTATTAATATTTAAACTGTTTCTTGTTCATTTTATACAAAAAGTATCATATTATAACTTTTGATAGCTAAATATAGTTACTATTGTATGTGTGTCTTTATCATAATTTTAATAGAAACATTTTGCGTCAGAATTTGCTAGAGGAAGGAAATACGTTGGGAATCACTCACATCTTCTAGAGAACAGCTGCTTGAGATTAATATTTACGAATTATTTGACAACAATTTATATAATCAAGAATTTCAGTTAGGAAATAGATCGTAAATGATTTAAAATTATACAGTGAAAGGTTCAGATAAAATAATATTTACCCAATAATATGAATTATATGTAGTTTTCTGTCACCAGCAGGACCGTCTTAATGTTACTATTTATAGCAATGTTATGTATATTAAATAAATACGGACAATCTTCATTCAGCTGATATTGATTATGCTTGATAGATTAAAATATAGTTACTAATATACGAAAGAGTGAATCAAACTTAAGTGGTACTAGTTGATCATTTTTACTCACAACATTTATTAAGCACTTATTAAGTGGACCCAAAATCAACTTGATTCACTGTATTGAAATATGTGGGCTATTCCTGCATGTTGTAAGTATTCATCCAGCTATTAAATAGGATCCTAAACTTGGAAAGAATTAATTTAGGGCGACTATTTGATTTAATTCTAAACTTCTATACCACATTTCAATTATATAGAGTTGCCTGTTGTAATATCGTCAAATGGATTGCATGCTGAGCTTCACTGGGAGGTCTATTTGTGTAAGTCAAGTATTTAGTTACCTTTATTTTATTTAGAAATTATAAACTGCTACTGCCAATATTGTAGATCCCAACTCGTACATGTCTAATATCTTTTATTCCTGCTACCTTTCTTTTGAAAAGACCAAAGTCTATCGTTGTAATAACCACCATTAAATGATATCTAATAGTTGTTATATTTTGTGCTTGTTACACTACACCCAAATCTTATACATTTGTACATCTCAAAGTCTACGTAACCTGACTCATAGCAATAATATTTTCTAGCAAGAACTAACCATATGCAGCTAATGCTCATTAATGGTGGGGTGCACCATATCCGAGTAATCATCAAACTATCATCTGACACTCACGTATGAGCGATATGATATGTTTTGATTTATTACGCCACGAGATATTTATAGCATGAATTCTTTTGATTGAACGTTACGAAATAAATATAACTACACTACCATTATATTTAGCATAGAATGCTACCCATGTATATCCAAAAGGTATGTAAAATATTCGTTCTGTCATTTACTTCCGATATTTCGTCTATAGTTATTTCAGTATAATTGGACTAATATTAGACTATGATATGTATTCTCTAAAATGCATGAAAAAATGTTGACTAGGTGTTCAGAGTTCTTAATAATGTTCTACACAGCTCAGATATTTTCAAATATTTCTGAAAATTATATATGTTCTCCATGTAAGCTTCAAATTCCATGTCTTCCTTAGGTACAATTTCGGTCCGAAATTTGTTGGATACAATATCATGTACCCTTCTCTTGTGGTCAATTGTATCACATTGTAGGGCCTTTATAATCTTATGAATCCCTTCCTCATGAATACCAAGAACATTGAAGCTTAGTAACGTTTCACTTTGTTCTTGTTTTAGCAACTCTTTGAGTTGGAGGTTTTGCCTTTTAAGAATCTCAATGCCACTGGTATCAGAGGTATCTCTTTTCTTTTCAACTTTCTCGTTCTTTCCTAAATTATTAACCTTCATCGTATGGGTTCCTACCTTGCCTTTCAGAAAATTGTTAAATTCGACTATGTCCTTTTGGTAGTCTTCTTTCATCTTTTCTGGATCCCTGTTTAGATGGTTAGAGAGAGTATCAATTTTATGCAAGACAAGGGCTTTTTGTTTCTTATTTTGTTCAATATGAATCATGAGATCGTTGATCAATGTATACAATTGTTGCAGGTTTTCAGTTTGTGGATTCATAAAGAGTTGCATCTGCTGTGGTGGATGTTGCTGTTGCTGTTGCTGTTGATTGGAGAATTGCCCTCCATGATTATTATTATTACTAAAACTCATCCCTAATGCTCTAATGTATTCGCCTAGCAACCACTGCGGACTCTAGGCTACTGAATAATATATTACGAAATAATTGTGAGCTAAACAATATGGGTTGTTTAACTAAAATACCAACCTGTATCAAGGGTTCATAAAAACACTCTTAGTTGTGCGTTAAATAATTGTCCGCTCTAATAACGCGGTTCCCCAAACATTTCCATTTTTATTGATATATTCTTAATTAACTAAGTACCCGAAGACCTTACAGAACGGAATCTTGAAAAACCTGAAATATGAAAGGTGGGCATAATATATATATTACGAATCCATATGAAGCGGATCGGTTAACCAGAAATATTCAGACTTCTATCAGTTGTTACTACTTACAAAACTACTTACAAAAACATATTACACTTAGTTTAACCATAATGCCTCTATGCGTTGTCTATATTATCTATCAGTTCAGAACGAATAGTATTGTTTGAAATCTCCCTAGCATTTAACAGATCATTTTGACGAAATTTGTTAACCCCTGCCTCCAAAGTGTCCACCAGACCACTTTTGAGATGTCTCTGAGCTACCCTCTCTTCTAGAGTAGCCTCCGGAACTCTTAAGTTTAGGAAAATTGCTGCCCCTGTATCAGTTAATGTAGAATAGACAGTTTTCCAATTCTCTTTGTCATATAAAAGATAAAGACCTTCAAATATTAAAACTCTTGTAAACTTGGAAATCAAATTCCCTCTAACAGTAGGGTCCTTCTTAGCGTGGTCAAAACTTGGAATGTATATGTCAGGCATATCAGAATAGAAAGTGTCAGAAAGTTTCTCAAATAGATTAGTAAAACTAGTCTTCTCAGGGGTAATTTTAGAACTATTAGCAAGGATGGAACAAAGGGCTGCAAAATTGTTACTGTCAAACGTAGATGGCGAACCTCTTCTTATGTGTGCCATTTTAGGATCCTCGAAATGATCCAAACAAGTTCTGGATAAATGAAAGCCATCCATTGGGACTATCTGTGCTATGTTAATATTCGATGGCAGTGGAGTAGACTTTTTTGCTGTTTTAGATTTCTCGATGTAAATTGCGTTAGGAACACCACCCCTTCCAATTATAATAGTAGATGATCCATCTTCTTTCGGTTGAGTATTCTTCACAGGTTGAAAAGTAGTATCCTCTACTAAAGAAGGAAAAATTCCATCTTGTGTTTTAATATCATCCAATTGAACAGAAGAAATATCAGGTATATTACTTGCTAAATCGACATTCAATGGGCCTGATTGTAACTCAAAGTGGGAGCTTGTATTTGAAAGGAATTCATGATAGTCTTTATTGATCTTGTCGCATATTTCATCTGCAATGGTAGATTTGCCTGAACCAGGAGGACCAACAATAACAACGGATATTCGATAGTTTTGTGCTGCTCGAAATTCCAACAGTTCGTATATTTTATGTATTATCTTATCCATAATGTAAAATTGCTCTCATTGTGATATTTTGGATGGTCAAACTAAATAAACATTTGTTTTCGTACCCTCAATTTTTTTATACATTATATTGTGCCTACGTAATCCAAATGAGCGGATTGAAAAATGCCCGGAACTTCTTTTGAACGCTCAAACATTACATGGATAAAAATATTCGGAAAGCGTCTACAATATTATTTTTTAAATATAATTTTTAGAATATAAATAATTTCAAAAATATCACATGATTATATAGCGTGGATTTCGAATATTTATAGTTTTTTTTCTGGGTTTTTTTGCCATTCTGCGAGTATGGGAAACCTTTATGTGCGGCTTACATTTTAAAACCACAAAAGCTTTTAAAGTTCTCCTTGTTCTTAGGAAACTTAAAGGATGGTTTCTTGCAGTTATTGTAGTTCAACATTAGTTATATACCAATGAAGAATTAAAGTATTTACTGAGCTTAATATTCAATGGATGTATAGTACAAGACTACCATAAGAGCATAATGAACACAGAATATTGTGTGCAATTAAATATAAATGGATAGACTTGTATGGCGACATTCAAATATAAAGTTCGGTAATGTGAATAAGAAATCATATCTCCCAAAAATCTGAAATATAAAAAGACAGAGGTTTGAAACAAATATCTTGTAAATAAATTAATGCCTTCCGAAAGAGAGTAGGAAGAAATTACTGTATAATATTACTGTATAATAAATAAATATAAAAATGAATCAAAATACTACGATAACAAATGCTCAACCTGTTAGAAACGACGATTTCTATCAGTATTCCTTTATGTGAAAAACAATACTGAACTTTTGGAAACACAATGGGATAACTGAAAATGTTTTTTTTCCTAAAATTGGCAAGTCAGACACCTCTCTTTTCTGCCAGAATGCTTAGAATATAAGAATAGTTCCCGGTAGAACTTGTAATGTCGCTTCGGCAGAATATAAAAAATATAACAGGAACAGGGCATATCTCTCTTTTACCTGTTCCTGTTATTATTTCACTGTTGGAACCAATTTTGATGATCCGTTCTAGTTGATTGTTATCTGTTTATCTTCTTTAATGGTTTAACCGCAGCAATGGCAAATAAGGTAATTACTTCCGTTTCAAAAATTACAGGTTTCTACTTTCGCTAAATACGTTAGTAATGTTACAAGTGACTTTAAGATGTGTATATACATTATATGGCTTTCCACTGTATAATGTTTTTGTGTAGAGTTATACCTATTTACTACCGCATACCTATTTAGAATATACATCCCTGATATCAAAGTGCTAGAACAGATTAATTGAGAGGAAAATTTTTATTTTCGTGTAGTCCTTTTGAGAAGTCAAAGAATGGACTTATAAAGGTTTTTATTTACTAGATGAAATTAACCATTTCCATATTCTTTACGGAATGGTATCATGCGGATATAATAATTATATAAGATGAACAAGAATACTCTACAATTCAATACTTTGTCGAAGTTTACTGAATCAAAAATAATACGTTTCATTTCTTTTTCTTCATATGTTTACCAGGCTTCTGCTTGCCTTGTGCACCCTTAGATTTAGATTTCCCATTACTTGGTAACGAAACATTCAATTTTTCAACACACAGTAGAGGGATTAGGTCACTTTCGTTCACGCCCTTAATTAGTTTATGTTCGATAGGCCAGTCCATTTCTTTATCTTCTAAACTGTTATCAATCTTTCTTCCTAAGAAATAATGCAATACCTCAGTCATAGATTTTGTCTTCTTAGCATTTCCTGGTTGAATCTTAACTTTATATTTATACTTTTGAAGCGCTGACCAAGGTGCAAAAACGGGAACAATATCGATAATTTCATCCTCCCTGCTCAATGAGGCCTTCAGTTCTCTTTTAAAGTTCTCATAATTTTCGTGAACTTTCTCATTCGACGTAAATTTCAAGGTTTGTTTCTCTAATTGTTTTTCACGCTGCTTTTTTTTGTATGCTCTCTCCTCCTGTTTTAACGTATCAATTCTCTCCTTCTCTTCCTGTTGTTGCATACCTTTCAAGGTACCTAACGCTTCCAATCTCAACAAACGTTCTTCTTCGTCTTGGTCACCGTATTTACGTTGGATTTTCTTTAATTTGCCTTTTTTACCACGAACATTTTTGGAGGCCTTCGAAACCTTGGTTGTAGCAACACTAACAGTATCGCCATTTTCCACATCCGACATATTTTTTAAATCATCCGTTAAGGATAAATCAACCGTCTTCATCTCCGGATCATCAGTTGAAAAGTTAGCGCACTTTAGGGAGGAAACATTTTCAGTCTCGCTATCAATAACAGCAGGCTGCCCTTCTATACTCTTTTCATATTCGATACTTTCAGGTTCATCTCTTGGTACAGTTGATCCTTTGTCGCTGTTATCCATATCAACCCCATTGCCATCTCCTTTTATATTCCATAAGAACGCGATACCCATTACCAATTGAGATGGTGATAGGATATTTTTCTCATTTTCTTTCTTGATTCTATAAACGCCAGTTGGGAGGATACATCCATGATCGTCAAACTTTGATACATTTTTAGCGTAACACCACCATGCTGAAGATGACACTTTCTTAGACCACGCTGAGCTGGATGACATACATAGAACACCTGCCTGCATTAGAGTATTTGGCGGAACTTCTGTTTTATCCGGATTTTTAATCCACACATGGGTGTCAAAGCTGTTGGACATAAAAATGTCGGTATCCTCGATGTATCTACTGTATATTTGATCAGTCTCTAGCGGACTTTTACCATGCAACACTAAAAATCCTTCACTTGAGATGAACCAATTATACTTCTCAAAAAAGAAGGGTGTTCTGATTTTCTTCAAAACCTTGTGGGTTTCTTTCATCTTTTTCTTCAGTTGTTGGTCTATTTTAACCTCAATATTCTTCATCGCCTTCTCGAGGTTCTTTTCAGCTTTCTTCTGTTTTTCGGCCGCAGACTTCTTGACCGTAAAGTAATTGGAGGCATTAGCATATGCTGACAAGGCAAGATCAATAGTGACGGTGATTGTCTTTGGTGCACCTTTTCTTTTTCTGAAAGCGTTATTCCTCATTTTGGAAGTTTTCCTATCCTCTGATTCAGAGTCGGTATCCGAAGAATCTGATTCGGATGAGTCCGAAGAATCAGAAGCATCAGACGAATTGTCTAAAGTTTCCCTGAATGTAGTTACTTCAGTATCAGCGTCTACGTGTTCAACTGGAAGTTTTACGTTGATCTTGTTTCTCTTCAATAATAGTGGAAGCTCAATTGTTTGAGCAATCTCATTTCCCTTCTTTTGTTCGCTCTGGATTAACTTCTCAATGGTATTCCAATCTGTCTGTTGGTCGATTAAATTCTGGACAGCTGCCCTGGCTTGTTCTACCAAATCTGCGTTACTAACAATAAGCTCAGCTTTGTGTTCATTTGAAGATTGGCTATCCACCAATGCTTGGATCTTCTTTTCATTTGATATACGAGCATCATCAATTCTTTTTTGTGCCTGGATTTCTTGATTCTGAATACGAAGGGCTAGTTTATTTGATTCGATGGTAGAAAAAAATGTATCTACTGTCTTGTTATAGTTGCCCTTTATTTCTATGACGTGGATATTATCGCTATCTTCATTCTTGACAAATGGTACAAACGGATGGAAATTTTCGTAAATATACTCTAGATCCTGTTCATGCTTCTTAGGGTCATAGTTTGCATTCTCCTCGGTGACAATATAGCCGCATCTCTCTTCTTGTTCTATTAGATGGACATACTCTTCCTGGGTTTGTGTCAGTAATTTAGATATTACCTCTTCTTTTCCGATGAAATCCAGATATTCTGAAGAAGGCTTGAATCCCGCTTTCTTTAGGTTGTTCGAAAGTAAATCCGATGATAGTTGGGGTTCCTTTCTTAACAACAATTTGTGAATAGACAATTTCTTGTTCTTCTTCTTACTCTTCTCGACAGATGTGATCTTTGGTCCAGCGTTCTGTTGTTCTTGAATCTCTTGAAACCAAGATGATATTAATTCAGCAGAAAAGTCATGTAATGTTATATTATTATCCAGTTCCCCTTCAAATAACGATTCTTCAAACATAGAGTAGGTTTCACCGACCTGATTTTCGTGCTCAGAAACAACTCTTTGAAGACTTAATATACGTCTTTCCTCATCCAACAGCATCACATTACCAGCACTAAAGAATTCTAATACAAGGTAGTATAAACCATCAGCAAATTGCATTACTATGATTCTATCATTTGGAATTTGTCTCAAAGCTGTCAAACGTTTACCCTTCAGATGCTTTCTTAATTTGGAAACAAATCCAGAAGGGGCTTCGGGCGTATGTCTTGTAAAAGTAGTAATATGGATCTTGGAACCACTATCAACTACAACATTTAATTTTGAGTCAGGCTTACCGAATTTCAACAGGAATTGCTTGCTCGAATCAGCAACATTGTAAATATTGGTTAGCCTATAAGATTCTAGTGCAGACCTTAATTCTTTGGCCAGGATTTTCAAATCAAGACCACTAATCCTTTGCTTCATGATCTAATTATGGAGCAATTGAGATTGGTATTAGTATCTGATATGTAAATATCTGTAAAATCTACGTCTCCTTTGTTGTAGTAATAGAACTTTTAAGTCGAGTAAGTGGCAATATTTTTAATTAAAGTAAGTTGGATAACAAAATGCCATTGCAGGTGCGGAATTTTCAGTTGTATAAGAATTGAAAAACACAGGAAAGAAAAAATATAGTGCGCGGCAATGTGTTACTCAATATTCGTAACAAGCATTGTGACAGGATATTCGTTTTATTATAAGGAAGATTTGTTACAGAACTGGTTATAACTATAGTCAAGGTAACCAAAGGTAACTGAACATTCAGGAGATAAATACCAGCAGCCATTCATCCCTTAGAATGTAAGGCCTAATAAGATATATGCGAAAATATTCTGATAACAAATCCAGTCGATAAAACTACTAATCAAGATATAACAACAAAATAGTGGAATAGAAAATAGGTATCACCGTTCCCCACGGTCTTTTTACAGAGCAGGCTATTGAAGTTTATAATCACGAGATGAGTTAAATAAAATACGAAGGAGGCAACAGTCTCAGTATTAGGTAATTCTATCCCTACATTTTTTTATGACGCAGAAGTTCTCAAAGAACAATTAATTGCTTCCTGTAAACATATTTGCTGTTATTCCTTCATCTGATTTCTATATCATCTGTTGGAGAAAAATAGAAACTAATAACTCGGCAAATATTGATACTATTTGTGCAAGTACTGCTATTATGAAGTGCTCGGCAATATTTTCCTGATCGTGATTTGTTAGTGTGTCGCATGTTCATTTAAATACAGGTTAACACTCGCGACTTTTCTAACAATATAGATATTGGATAAGTGATAGGTAGACCACAATTCCTATCTATGGTTGTTGTGGGTATCATTCCTGTGAACTACGGAATACAGACATTTATGATTGACATCAATTTACTGAAACAAGGGATTAGGTGGTATATTATACAATAACTTATATTAATGGGGTATTTCGAACAATATTTCATAGTTGGTAGAATTCTGCGTTACAAGTACCAAAAGTGTGGTAGATATGTTCGGGATGAATCCTACTAGTACTAGTTACTCTGATAAAAAGATATGAGTATAGCATCGACCAATTAATAGCAGAAAAAGAAAAATAGTAAACATTCTGCCTGTTGGGAAGCTAAAATTTAACGTAAGATTACTTGTTAGAAGAATTTTTATTCTTTTCAAGTAGATTTTTGACAGAAATGTAATTTAATTCTATTATTGAAATAATCCAACAAATATAAATCACATCATTTCACTATTAACATATAGAGGAGATATATTATAGAATTCTTACAAACACGTGTTTGAGGAGAAAGTACGATTTACTGCTAGTGAAATCAGTAAGAATGTAGAGAGTTAAATTAAATCCAATTCTAATTGTAAAATTTGAGGAGAATTGATCTGAAACATTTACAGCTGTCCAAAAATATTTTTATATAAATAAGGCAAATCAGGACACATATTTCAAGATTGTGATTGATTTGATCTTTTAATTTCTGTATATTGTTTTATGTAAGATAGAAAAAAAATAGATCAACGATAATTATATTATCCTTAATTATATCATTAAAACCAAATCTTAACTTTACTATATACAGAAATGAAGAAATCATCTGAAAACAACGATGAAATTGTTGGTTCTGCTCACATTTATCTTGAATGTGTGACACTTCGCATTATATTCAATTGTGAAACCAATTCGTAACTGACATCATCATCACTATGAATATTTCAGTATAATTATTTACTCTCAATAACTTACATATAATGTCCCTGTCCTTGTTATAGTTATAATAGAACAGTGATAGAAGTCACAATCTTAATATACACAACGGAATAATTTGATATGCACCTGGAATGAACTCATATAACTTTTAGATCATACTTTTATCACTTTGGCCTTTCTCATTCAACAGATATTGTTGTAATTTAATTGAATTCTTAGATTCCATTTGTTAGAAATTAATGTACAAATTATTATATTAATCGATCAACGTATATTCGTCTGATCTTTTTAGTATACAAATTAAAAATAATATACAAAATATTTAGAGAAAACAATTATTTCATTATATGAAAATTCGTTTTCTTTATATAACATTGAATTTAATCGCGATTATAAATCTCCAATACTAGTAATGTAGAAATTATGTAAGATTCTAGATTCTTTCTTTTCTTCTTTTTGTTGGAAATTATTATTGTACTGTTATGCGCAGTAATCTCGTACAATACGATATTGCTGTGAAGATTTTCATATAAAAGGGAACAAGTTTTCCGAACTTATGTAAAACTATATAATACACTTTATATATCTCTACCTGTTATGGAAAGGGGGAGGAGCTCTGCTATGATCCGGGGACGTATAATCCTGCATCATAGTATTAACTAATACCATTACTAACTCTCTACTATCAGATATTCTCATACTCAATCTCTAAGACTTTTAGACCGTTAAGTATTGAACATTATCAAATTTATTAATCTTTATCTTTTTATTCTTATCATATTTTATATTTTTCATGTAAATCTTTTATACAGCAAATTTCGACAGATATGTTGTCTCTAGCTTTGAGCCCTTAAAAATTATAAGGATACATATTATGTGGTGGAATATTAATATTAGATACCTGGTTTTAAATTAAGAGTATGTTATCATTTTCGTATAAAGTGATATGTGTATATGTACATTATATGATACCATATTTTTACCAAAAACATAACAAGCGCAAGTGGTTTAGTGGTAAAATCCAACGTTGCCATCGTTGGGCCCCCGGTTCGATTCCGGGCTTGCGCATTTCTTTTTTTAATTTTTTTGCTTTTTTTTCCTTTAAAACTCCGTGTTTTTTTTACTTCGGTTTCGTTTTAGATATCTCTTTTTTGCTCAGCCTGGTTACATTCACACAAATTCAGGCTTTTTCGCTGACACATTTTTTTTGAATAATATGCATCCATAAATAGGTATTTTTTTTATGGACAGCATTTTAACATTATTTAAGTACTATAGTTTTATTTACATTTTAGATCTGTATAATTTGAAACCTCCTTTTATTTTACAGTCCTTTTAATATTTCATAATTATAACACACTAAACAAAAATAGCACAGATAACATGATTATCAAAAACAATATCAAATACGCATGTGAACCATGTATCAAAGGGCATCGCGTAGCTAGTTGTGATCACTCTGACAGACCTTTGGTCGAAATCAAAAGGAAAGGGAGACCATCCACAGCATGCTTTCATTGTAAGGAACTTCGCTTAGTTAGAAATGTTAATCCTTCTGGTTCATGTAAATGCTATAGCAAGAAAACCGAAACTACATGTGGATGCTCTGAAGGTAAACCGTGTAAATGCCATACCAGAAGAAAGAGAAGTCAAAACAAAACATCTAATATATTGGAAAGTCCAAAAAATTGGTCAGCTATTACTCCTACGAGTATCAAAGATGAAGATCTTGATGCATTATTATCTCCAATGTCTAGCATATTCAATCCTATACCTGGTGTAACGGATAAACCTCAAAACTTAGGGACTCCAATGAATCAAACAACTGTTTTGGACAGAAATTCAATAGACAATAACGACTCAGCTATATATTCATCCATGGATGGATCAGAATATGCAAGCGGGCTATCTTTATATGATCTAGATGAGAATTTAAGAAACCAACAATCGTCATTATTTAACACCTCGATAGGTGACATCTCTAACTATAATCTACTTGGACAAGGTATGGATCCAAACTATAATTTCATTCTACCTGAAATAAAGATAGATGAGATTAACAAGAAAAATCAGAACAATTCATAAATACCTCTGATCTTTGGGTAACAGATAAGAGCGGAACTTAATTTAGATTTATATGTATGTTGTGTTCCGTACTTTTGCTATAACAAAGTAAGAATAGTACTGTTGATATATAATACCTAAGTATATAACGTATTACCACGTCATTTATTTATGTAGACCGAGATCTGATATTGTTAAAATAGTGGTCTTGTCACATAATCATAAAAAATATATTTTCAAGAAAACGAAGAGAAATTTAGTTTTTAACAACAAATTCTGTATTAAAAGAACATTCAATATTGAGTTAACTAACTTTTACAACATAAAGCACCGCAAATTCAAAATATAAGAATACTTATTTATCTTCCAATTTTATATCATTAATTTTTTTTGTAATACTGTGAACATCTAAAATACCCTTCTGGATGGAATTCGGGTTTTCATCGTTTAGATATATACTTAAACGTTCATCATCTATGTCCAAGATATCACATTCATCATTTTGTTGTAAAGATGCCAATCTAATAATGTATTCTAGCAAACCGATGGACGTAGATAACTTCCTTTTTTTAATTTCCCTATTTTCTGACTCATAATCGGTCGCGTCTTCTTGTTCACTGTCTGTATTAGCCAACTCATACTCACCAAATGCATACCAATTTATTTTTTTATCTGAATCTTTTGGTGTAGTTACACCTACGGTGTTATTTGTCTTTAAAATTAACACAGGAGAATCACGTTCTTCAAGTTTTAATAACTTTCCTGATACACTAAAAAATATCTTTTCTAGAAACTTGGTCTCTATATTTAGCTCACCTGGAACTTCTTCACCATCTTCCATGTTATGGTATCTCTCGTCATCAAAACTTTGCTCAATTTTCAAATTGTATTTGAATGGCTCCTTCGTATTGTCGGACGGAACTCGATACATTGTCACAATTGCCCTTTTCATATCTTCCTTCCAAGTTATATGATCCTTTGAATTGATATTGTAAAATATTGTAAATAAAGTTGACTCAAATGATGGACCTACGGCTATAGTACTTTTAGGGTCTATTTTAAATTTTTCATTACTAGTAAAAATATGATTGGAAGCTTGTAATAACAAACCAGGTGATACACCTTTTGGCATGCTGGTACTTAAGTTTGCTCCAGATGTAGTTAATGCTAAATTTATGTAGGGGGTTATTTCTTGAATACGCCTCAACAAATCTTTGATGTAATTTTCTGCCTCTTGTATGACCTTATTTTGGGCCTTTTGATTGCTAGAATTCTGTATAATATGTACCAAGTCCTGGACATTGTTATCGAATTGTTTAATATCCCTTTCCAAATTGGCTGTTATCTTCAATGTACTCTGTAAATTTGTATTTCCTCTTGCAGCTACCAATTTGATAAGATCAATAGCAGCAGATATGATATCAATACGATCTTCGAGTTCTGTTTTTAAAGTGATAAAATTGTTAGATTCAGATTTTGGAATTTGAAGTAAGAGATTACTTATTGTCTTGATGGCATATGAAGATGCTAATGATACACCCGACTTGACTGCAAATGTTACTGCCTGTGAACCTGCCTTAGCTAATAATTCATCCATTATGGCTGTGAGTATGATAATATTAATAATACTTTTACCTCACTCAATGTAATTTTTAGGCGTTCAAATTCATGTTCCCAACATTTTAGTGTGTCATAAACAGGTGGAAGTGGTGAAGGTTGAAATGTTTTCAAGGTTTCTCTTGAAACTGATAAAAATATCGATACTTGCCTAATCGAGAATAGTAGTCCTTTATTTTTCCGTACTTTAGTATTTTGTTGCGAACACCCTAAAAATTTAGAAGAATCTAATATCAATAGTTGAAAAAAAAAATTGTATTCATAACAATAAATTCTGATATTTTTATATATTTGTATATATTAATGCGATATATATTGAAATGCGAAACTGATGTCATCATATTTAAATTCATTACGCAACAAATGGTCATTGGTCTTCTCTAATCCCCTGTGATTAATATGATTCCAAGAAGTTGCATCACCATATAACATGGTAGATGCTTTGATTGTTTGTTTACCTTCTTTATTACATCTTTTACAATGATAAGTTTCATGAGTGTCACAAATAGTATTCTCATTAAACTGGAATAACTGTTTCAAGTTATCGGCACTAAACAATCTTTCCACATCTTCTTTGGCATCAACAACACATGAACTTAAACTCATCTTCATTGATTGTCTTTGGAAGATTTTCTCCTCGATACTACCAGTAGTGATAAATCTGTAAATAAAACAATCCTTCTTTTGACCATCTCTCCAAACTCTTGCTAAAGCCTGTTGATCTGCAGCTGGATTCCAATCTGGATCCATTAAAATTAATCTATTTGCACCAATTAAATTAATACCACAACCACCTGCTTTTGAACTTAATAAAAAGATAAATTCTTCATTTTCTGGATTATTGAATCTATCCACTAATTTTTGTCTCTTATTAATTGTCATTGTACCATCTAATCTAACTGTACCATAATGATTATATCTACACATTCTTTCAATTAGATCCAATGTTTGGGTATAGTTAGAAATAAGAACAATCTTATCATCCGATTCGGTATGAATCTTATGTAAGAATCTTTGCAAGATAGAGAATTTTCCGGAATATTGTGTTTGAACATCTCTACTTTTTGAACTTGGTGGTTCATAATCATTTGGAATCTTTAAATCATCGTCATCAATATTAGCAAACTCCTTTTCAAAGTCTAACAGATTTGGATGATTACATAGTTTTTTCAGGACACCAATTGCTTTTAATGGTTGTGAACCACCATCACCTTTAACTAACTTTTTAACATCTCTTGATTTTAATAATTGCTTATAAAGATTATTTTGGAATGGTTTCAGATTAACAAAAATGACATGTTCATATTTACAAGGTAAATATTTCGATAAAATATCATTAGTACGTCTAATAATAAATTTAGAAACAATATTTGATAAAGTTTGTAATTGTTTTTCACCCTTTTCCATCTCTTTATCAGTTGCAGCAGCATCACGACCATTCAAGATTGGAATTTCAAAATTTTTTCTAAATTCTGCCCTAGTACCTAATAACCCAGGATTTGAAAAATTTAATAATGCGAAATATTCTGATAAATCGTTTTGAATAGGTGTACCTGATAAGATAATTCTTCTTGGACAATTAATACTATTTAATGCGGTGAAAGTTAACGAATCACCATTTTTCAATCTATGACCTTCATCAGCTAACACTAGACCTACATTACAACCTTTCAATTGATCGACATTCCTTCTCAATGTTTCATAAGAAATGATCAATACAGGTTTAACAATATTTCTACCTTTGGCTTGAGCCCAACTATGTACTGCATCTGCTACAGTAGCATTAGCACCTCCTACTAAAGATGATTTTTTACCATCAACAGCTAAAGGTGATAAAGTACCAGGACCTAACCATTTAACCAATTCATTAGCCCAATTATTAACTAAACTTGATGGACAAACTATAATACATTTATCAATTAATCTTTTACCTTGTGGCCCTTGTCTTAAAAGAGTCCACATTAATGCAATACATTGTAAAGTTTTACCAAGACCCATTTCATCTGCCATAATACAACCATATGCACCTGTATTAACAGCAGGAGTAACGACTGTAGGTGATTTCTCCTTTGATTTTTTTGATTTTTTCTTCTTTGCACCATCTTTGTTTTCTTCAAGTTCTTCAATTTTAGGCTCTGGAGTTGCTTCCTTTGGATCTAAGGATGCAGAAATTTTTTCAGAATCTAAATAATCCTTCATTGCCAGACCTGTGACACATCTGTATAAAAATTTAACACCTTCAACTTGATGAGGTCTTAAAATTTTAGTTAATTTAGGATCCATAACAACTGGTACATTTGGGAATTTTTTAGTGGAAGAATCATCGGAATTTTCGGGTGGACCTAATAACTCCAGAAGTGATTTATTTTTTAAACCGTTTGACATTTTCAAAGGATGTGCCATACCTTTCCTTTGAGTATTAGTAGTCTCTTGTTGAGTGGCTTCATCGTTATTCCCATTTTCAATTTTTGTTTCTATTGTTGGGACATTTGTGGTCAAAGTTGGATCATGAATAATCATTTGACCATCAACTGTTGGATCATATAATACAATTGCACATTCATCTGATGGATCATGCAATGGTCTTGGTTCAGTAATAATTTTTTTCTTAGTACCTAAAGTCATTGGTAAACTATGTCTTTGAATATAACCTTTAATTGGTACAGTAAACGATCTACGTAATTGTCTTTCAATGTTATCTAATCTTGATGGTTCTTCCAATAATCTTGTTGAGCTTAATGCATTTTTCAATTTTTTAGACAGCATTGCAACTTTTGCATATTCTTTGTCATTATCCTTTAATGTTGATAAATCTACATCCATACCAGAATAATTAATAGTTTGTGATCTTTTTCTAAGAGATCTACCACCTACTGTAACAAAATTATTATTATTGTTATTGTTATTATTATTATGTAATTTTTTATTAACTCTATAAGGAACTTTAAATGGTTTATTCAATGTATTCATTGATAAATCTATATTAATTGGTCTTGGTACCAATCTTGGTCTTTCTGCCATGCCAATACCATTTGGTGGTCTGTCAGGTAATTTTCTTCTAGCCATGAGAACTTAGTTGAAAAATATCTGTGTATGGGGTTATTATTACTAGATGTATATAGTAAGTACAAAGCTCTTCTCTAATATATCATAAATAGGTAGTGTGTACTCGAGATAAAGACTGATATGTGATCATCCCTTTGTCAAGGTTCACGAAAAATTTCATTTACTATATTTTGTTATATTGTGGCGAAAATAAATCGCGAAAGACAAAAAAACGAAAACAATTCTTTGAAAATGTAAACAGACCAAAAATACAAAGACCTAAGCACATCTGTGATCGCAAACCCTAATCACTACCAACGAATCTCGTTCGAGTGCAAAAAAACAAAGAAACAAAGAAACAGCGAATTTATGCGCAGGTTCATCCCTCTATCACCGGAGCCGGACTATCATTTTAACCACTCTTTTTGTAAGACAGTCAAGCCAGTCAGCGGGTTTGTGGGATTTGATTCCCGGAGAAAGAGTTTTTGCCACACGCACCCTTTCCGTTGTAGGAACAGGCAGGCAGAAAGAGAGAGGTAAAACACTCCGGTGAATATGGCAGACAAACGAACAAACACCATGAAGGCGGAAAACAAGTGATTTAAGATATTTTAAGTATTATTACTATGAAGACGTAGATGTTAATAAACTAGTGTGAGCTGATGGAAGCGCAAGTTAAATAATTGATATGGCTTCTTCTTTTTGCTGTATATAATCTTTTAAATGGTTAGCAAACACCGATTAAATAATCGTTTTCATGTCTCATTTAAATTCAGATCTGTCTCTAAAGTAAAACATAAGACAAACTATCAATTTTATTCTTTTTCAAGTACTACGAATAAATCTCTGTAATACATATATATGCCAAATGAATATGATACATTCATTCATTCATTCTTATTAAAAACCACAAGTATGACAGTGTTTTAAATTGTGATGAATAAAATGATAAGCGGTTTGATTAATGTTACTCATAAACCGCTGTAGCAGCGACACAATTTCTTCAATCTGTCGATTTTTAAGAAGAAAGTGATGGATGGGAAACAAAAAGAAAATTTTTCATTCAAATTATTTTGGGCATCGGGCAAAAAATTCAATTTCAGTCGCTTTTTTGGGTGCGTCTGTCGCTGTTCTCCGTATGTTTCACTGTATTCAATAGCAAGATTAAGCTCTCTCTGTCTCTGTGTGCGTGTGGTTGTCAAAATTTCAGTCCCAATTTTCGCTGTTGTTGGCCGCTTGATGATGATCTTCGAGATAGCGATGATGAAAGAAGAAACAAGCAAAATGTGATAAAATTTCTCTTTTCTTTTCAGGAAACAGTGAGTAAGAGATGTCAAACGGCAGAATTTTTTTTTTTTAGATTCTCGTCGTCGTCGTCGTCGTCGATGGTCTTTGGAAAGTTTGATTACAGCATATGTTTCCGATATTGTACGTAAGCTATTGTTTAATTTCTCTTCCAAGTTTTTTCTCTTCGAAGATAGACGCAAATTCCGTAAAATTTGAATAATAACATAATTTCCCAATTCGAAGAAAAATTTCATTTTTTGACTGTTCGTTTGTTTGTTGTTCTCATCTTCCATCATCGCAAATTTCAATTAATATTCCTTCTTTCAAAATTGTCCGAATATTTTTATTGAAAACAATTATACGTTCTTTTGATTAATTATTTGATTAGTTAATCCCATATTTTCTTTATTATTAGATCTGAAATAATATCAATCCATTCGCCAAACGTAGATTGAGCTTGAAAGAGGACCGAAAGAAGCATAATTAAAACATTCGTTTTGCATGGCTGTTGTAACACATATATTTAACATAATATAGAAGGAGATCGAAATTAGAAAGTAAAAAAACAAAAAAAAATATATTTAAATATTGTACAATGAATACTGCTAGTATTACTATTTCAAATAGAGATGAAGATTTACCTCCATTGTTATTACCTAGTATTAATCCAAATATGAGAAATATTTTATTAAGTTCAATGAATGGTTCTGTACCTGGCAGTACAACAAACGCAGCTAATAATGCGAATGATGATACAGGTTTAAACACATCTCCTATTAAAAATGATTTATTTTTACATCAAAAGAGACAATTAAATAATGATAATAATGACGATAAGAATAAAAATATTGGAAATAATGGTTTAGAAAGTTTAGCGTCACTAGCTACTAAGAGACCAAGATTATCAAGCGGCATTAGTAACACTAATATCAATAACAACACTATCTTATCTGTACCTACACCAATTAATAGTAGCAGTAATAGTAGTTCAACAAGTAACACAGTAACTTCAACTACTAGCAGTACGATACCTGCTAGTTTGTTAATGGGTTTACATCATAATATCCATACTCCACCACCAATCACTCAACAAAATACTTTACTCAATGACACCCCAAGAAGTATTACTCCACAAAGTAGTGGGATTCCATCAAGAAGTGCTACTCCATTAACTAGAATCACTCCACATAACAACAACAACAATAATAGTAACAACAACAACAATAACATAACAGCTTCACCTACATCTTCTGTTAGTTCTTCCAATGCATCTGTAAGTACTAGTTCAACTAATAATGCAGGTACCAAAAGGCAACGTGTAGGTCCAAGTTGTGATAAATGTCGACTTAAAAAGATTAAATGTGATGCTCATATCGAAGTACTTGTTCAAGATGAGTCAGTAATGACATTTGTTACAAATAATTTGCATTATGCTTTAACAAGAGATGATGTTCAGAGAAATAGATCTGCTTTAATGTCACAATTTCATATTTCTAACGATACATTAAATACATTTGTGGAACAATCCTTCGATAATTATAATCCTCATATTGGTAATAAACAATTTATTAATTCAATTTCAATTATAAAACATATTGATAAATTAATACTTTTCAAACCATGTTTATCATGTTGTAAAAAGAAACATTCTGCAATTATTACAAATTTCGTTAATAGTAATAATAATCAAACTAATCCATACGAAGAATTTTTAAATTGTTGTACATTTTCAAAAGGGTTCACAAGAGCTGATATTAATATTTTCTCAAGAATAAGTAAGAAAGTTAAAGGGAAAACAATTTATCAAATGGATGTCTCAGATTTTAAAGACGCAGGTTTATAAAAAAAGGAAACCTATCATATACTCACTTAATTTAGCATATATGTGACAATTTCATATAAAAACCGTTTTTTGTCATATTAATAATCATTAATGTTTTTTTTTTCTGTATTATTTTTTTCCTCATAATAAAAAAAACGCAGTCCCCCACACACGTCATTAACCATTATCACCTAATTATAAACAATCAATGTGTACTGAGTTTCCAACCTCACACATTCCCCATGAAGCACACATATAAATATATGGGTGTAATAAAAGAATATGAATATAAACGGTAGAATGGATATACAAGAATACATCTTATAAATTATCTTCACTCGCTCAATAATTGTAATGTAGTCATCCAACATACTTTTTATATAATAATTTATTCTCTTAGTTGTACATCATAATTATATAATTTAATAATACTAATACTAATCGAAAAAACAAATATTGTTGATTAATACAAAATAAACATTAGTAATACACTGAAAATAATGTGGAAACCAAGTATGAAGATCATAGTAAATGGTAATCTAACATGACCATTGCCACGATTACAAATTTGCATATTCATGTATTGTGCAGTCTTAACATATGCTAATGCAATAATTGCCCATTCAATTGCTATTGCCATCTTAAATTTAGTAGCTAAACTATTAACAATATCTAATATAGGTAAAATAAATAGCCATATACTATTACCATACCCATAAACAGTAATGAGACCGATTAAATTCTTAGCATTACTATTAATCGTTATATGTCTACCGCTACCATCATTGGAGGTTTCATTTTGTGGTAATGCATTATCTTCACCATTAGTATCATCTTTTAATATAATTTGTAAAACAATAAATGGTACAACAAAAGAATATATACCAAATAACCATATGGAATGAATTAAATTCCAATATATCTTATCACGATCATTAGATGGTACAGACTCATTTATTCTTTCACCTTTAATAATCCCATAATGGAATAAATTAATCAAACCAGGAAACATAAATTTAACAAGGACAATGGCACATGTAATCCAAATTGCACCAAATAATTCTCTAGATTCAGGATCATAATTCTCAGATTCGAATATTAATTGATTGATTCTCAGACTCCTTAAGAAACGTCCCTTGAATGTTTCTGTAGATAATTGGAAAAATTTCGAATAATAATTAATTAACCCCGGTGGTAATTCTCCGTGTTCATCAGTAGCCACATTAGTAGTGTTACTGAATGGTTCATTTAAGTTCTGTTGCTGTTGTGGTTGCAGTGGTGGTTGATCAGCAACAATATCATTATAATCTGGTAATACAGTTGTTGCCATACTTTTTGTATCGAAGTCAGGTACTAAATGATTGCCATTATTATTAGTACTATTACTAGTGGCCGCATGTCGTGTATCTTCAAAAGGATTTGGTTCGTTTGTGAAATCGTCAACACCATCTAAATCATCATCGATGCCATTCAATGCGCCGTATTTTGTATTTGACATTGCGTGTAGAGTTCTTTCTATATATATGTGTATTTTTTTTTAACAAAATGGGTCCAATTAGAAAATGAATGTCTATATTTCAATTTTTAAGGTGTGCTGCTCCCTTGTAAAGTATCTTGTTATACTCAATGAAATTTGACATAGCTACCCCTTTTAATATATAGATGGTTAATGTAATTAAGTAATTGACAACAGGGTTTTAATTTTTCATTTCCAAATCTGACAACGACGAGCGGGAAGCAAACCGAAATAGCATCGAAAATTGACGGAACACATGACGCGTTGTCGTTTGGTTAGTATAGGTGACACTATTTCGTGCAGTATCACAGATGATAAAAAAGATTATTATTTTAATAATAAATAGATTTGTTGTTACGAGGACTACAATGAAGGTGCTTCAACAGTGATAGTTTCATTACCATTACATTCTCTGGTATCTTTCATTTACAAATAGCCGAATTGACTACCTCCGTGTCCTAAACTTGTTGTGTCAGTGGAATTAATTAAAATTTAAGAGCTATATCTTCAAAAACTATATATTAACAGAACAAAATGTATGTACATGAAGCGAAGGTTTATAGAAGTCGTCTTACACTCTTTTTAATGATATTATGTAGTTTTACAGGAAATACAAATGCGAGGAAAGACAACATGGAAACAAACTTTAATATACAGAATGAGAAAAGAAGCTCTCGATAGAGAGAAATTTATTGCAAATCCATATAAGGATTTAAATAAGAAAAATCCACCTATCAACTTTTTAAAATCATATTGGGACACTGATTTACTAAACAGTTATAAGTTTCGTACATTTTATTGCCTAGAACTCTTCGGTTTCAAGCTTCTAAGACCCTATCTTAATTACAGTGGTGATACGAAAGAAATGAAAGGTACCACTAACAGTAGGATTAAAGACCACCACAAACATTGAAATATGTCTGCCAAGTTACCAGGTTTCAAAACCTTCGTCAAGGGAGAAGATCCTATTGTTTTCGTCCAAAAATTCTTGATCACTCGTCAAGAAGCAAACACGCTAGCTAGTAACAAAAAAAGATCCATTCAACATTCAAGAGATTTTTATTAAGTGGATTAAGTGACTATCATGACCGAAATAAGCAGCAGAAAGATCTGGGTAACATAATTGAAGCGTTCATCTTATCACCAGGCAACTTATATCATTTAACAAAAATATAATTAATATTTTTAAAGATGTTAATGCATGCTACTTATTTACTGAATGTCAATATTTTGCAATGGTTTTCCAAGATACTACTGATTGGATTTCAACCAGTCAGACATTCAGAGTATCAAAGAAGTTAGAGAACATTACAGATTATACTGCAGGTGTACTCGGAGAATCTAACGCCAAATTACATTTTGATTCAGATTTTAAGATCCAAACAGAATTTTTCGACTATGCACAGGACGATATAGCAGCTCACAACCGTTGGTTGTGAGACTATCCAGAAAAGATCCATACCATCATTGACTGATCTGAAGTGGAAGCAAGATGCTTTCAGATATATTTACGGGTCAACAAGTTTACTGAATTAAAAATGGGGCAGGTTTCCAAATTATTGAGTAAATTACGTGCTCAGGTCAGTATGAAACCTTTAATCACTATAGAAGACTATGAAGAACAATTGAAAGAAGATGGATAGAGCACTCAACCTAGTTTGGAAGGTAATACTGAATTTCAATTCCAACTAGGAAAATTTAACACTTCTTTTGGCTTAAGTATGTCTAAAACCGAATGATTAAACGACCGGATCATGAAATATCGTGCTAGGGTTTTATTCTCTTTAAAATTCAAATTTAACCCTTACACACATAATAGAGTATACAAGGAAAGTAAAAGGGTTTGGGCAAAGGAAGCTTCTTCTCTTATCACCAAAGCTCATAGGTGCTGAACCTGTGGATACGTCAGACAAGGAAAGAAGTATCATTGTGAAGTTGATTTTGCGATACATAGATATTGCTTAGGTTATTATCGTTCTAAACCTAAGAGTACATCTAACAAGGATAATTCTAATAAATAAAGCAACGGGGTAATTCCTGATATGTTTAATTTAACTACTAGGCCAAAAAATAAAAATCTTCAAGAATTATCGGTGAGCACCAAATCAGTACACCATACGACTAGTAAACAATCTAGCAAGAATCTCCCATGTGCTCCAATTACGATTCAAGGACTACCCATCAAGACCTTAATTGACAGTGCAAGTGAGCTCAACTTGATGCAGTAGTATGCATATGAAAAGATTTTAGAAGTGTCCTATATGCCAAAAAGAAGACCGTAAATTCTCTAACCAACTCAATCACCACTATTAGCGGAGGCGACAAGTTCCCGGTACCACAATTAATCCGAGTGAGAAATGTTCAACTTAACCAATCCAAATTTTCTATCTACTTTTATGTCATTTCATCTACCAACGAGCTACCTCATGTCAATCTAAACACCATGGATGGATGACTACAATATTCACATCATCATGGAACTCGACGAACCAGTTAAGTCTCCACAGGATGATTCAGCTCAATCGATTCCTGATCACAATATTCACAAAACATGGTTATTATTAGTATTCCCCTTTGTCGTGTTAAAACTTAGATATTCTATTTGTTGTTTATTTCTTTTCATCTACTACTTCACTTAATTCGACAGAAAAACTTTCTTCTCTTATATGTCAAATGTATCTCATTTCAAATATGTGATGAACCTCAGAAAGAGACGTAGCATGAGAAAAAATAAAAAAGAAATGCGCAAGCCCGGAATCGAACCGGGGGCCCAACGATGGCAACGTTGGATTTTACCACTAAACCACTTGCGCTTGTTATGTTTTTGGTAAAAATATAGTATCATATAACGTACATATACATATATCACTTTATACGACTAATAATCAAACTAGTCACTTACTATATTGAATATTCTTTTTTATAATTTCAGCTTTAGATGGTATATGGGCAAAGTTGATGATATAATATGATCAGGAATTTATGCTCTGAAAACATCTTAAAATAGACGCTACTCCTGTGAAGGGGCAGAACAACGGATGATCGATTTACTGTATCATAGTCACAGGCTAAAGACCTTTCAACAAGTAGTATCTGTCGAATATTATATGACTGTGGGGCATGGATTAATTTTTCTACAATAAGAAGATTATCCATGAAAATTTTCACATACATAAAGGAAGTGCATCTTTCTATTCTATGTGAAATTATATAATTCACTTCTATATATCTGACGGAAATACGTTGTGAAAAATATTACACCGATTTTTAAGGAAATTACATCCAAAATATGTAGAACAAGAATAATATTATGTATTCACAAAATTATAACGTAATAATAATTATTAGACAATGAGGAAAATATTACGTAACATTTTCCACCGAACATAATATATTTTAAATATAAACAGGACTGACATTCTGAGATTGAAAATGATTAGGGTTTCTTAGCCCTCGTACATTAGATTTTATTTCTATTTTATATAAAAAGATCAAGTACTTAATTACCTAATAAGGTAATAATGAAGTAACATATTTACTAAGAATCGCGATTAACAAGTTCCATATAATAATGTATTTACAAACAAACATTAATTACTTAGATCTAATATACAATTCCAAACAGATTCAATCAGGACACTGGTTAAATTAATCAGTTTCGCTAGGGATTAAGATATTCCCCTTCAAAGATAGCTCCCTATGACAAGTGTATGCCTAGAAAAATCCCAAGGTACTGTTCGGTTAGGTGGAATATCAAATTCGGGATGCTATAGGTTATTGTTAAACATTATTCTCAGATATTTGAGTCTACCAATGCTTATAGTGGAACAGAAGCCCCATAAAAACATTTTTGAATAACGAAAATTTGGAAGTAATTGCCCTGTTGTTAAGTATCTTAGAACCATTTAAGTCGCTCACATTGCTGATATCTCAAAATTGTTGTCCTTCCCCATTATATGTTAATGTACTAGTATTTGTTAGAAGTTCTCTAATTGAAACTAATAAGAAATTAAAAGAAAGGAGTAATTATCAGACAAACCAGTTACCAATTGTTGGAATTGATTCATAAATATCTGACGAATACTGAGAAAAAGTATGATATTCTGTATTCTTGTGCGATGCTAGAATTATGCTTTGATGGTATTGACGAAGACGAAACTCAAGAAGGTACTGATTATTTTGTTTTCGAGAAGGTTCATAAATTAAGACAAACTCCAACAGATATTTATCAGGAAATTCAAAGCTTTCTTGAGGTTTCAACATATTTGTAGATCTGCTACTAACGGTAAAAAGGATCCTGTATACCCCTCTATATTTTTATCAATTGTTTTAGATTATTTGTCAGCTATATGAGTAACTTTAATGCTGAGGATATCTTCTCTGCTCCGAAGAATATCGATGGTGACCATCAACATCGACTAGGTGATATTAGTGCGTATTCTATTCTTAACATCAATACGATAGACAATTCTGGATTTGAACTTGATATTCTAGAAGATTTTGAAACCGTACCACTTCTTACGGTTCTTGGCTATAATAATGATCTATAATATTTTAATCAGCCTTGTATAATAACCTTATCTAAGTTTGAAAAATTATTATATCATATTTAAACCAAATAATCTTATGAATCTCCCAATAAATACTTGATTGTAGTGTCTCGAATACAGTCACTTAAAGACTTGGTGCTAACGTTTATGCTATCCACACCTATAAGTACATTAAAGTACATTCTAATCAAAATGAACGACTTCATATCTTTCAGGTCTCAGTAACCCAGCTATTTATGTAGGTTCTTGAAACGGAAATCATTATTGGTTCTATGTTCGTGCATAGTGATTGAAAAATTGAACAGAAAATTAAAATTGCGAAACTCTGTGACCTCATCGCCATCTCATCACACCCCATTTTGATGTCAAAATGATTAAAATAATATATATATATATATGTGCATATCGACGAGACGGGCATATTTTCTTACCTCTAATTGCAACAATTATCTAAATATAGTCTACCACCCACAAATATAGCACTATCGATTTGAAGTCAAATTGAGTGAATCCTTAGTTAATATTTTTGAATATTTATGGACTCATTCTTAAACATTTTTGCCAAACCATAAGAACATAAAACTTATGTTCATTAAGAAACTTCTAAATTACAGAGAGATGTCAACACAAGCGCTATTTACCACACAAATTCTCAAAGTTAAACCAGAATCCATTAAGTTTTCACCTAACTCAGTATTGGATGGAACGCTACCGATCATTTCAGACCCAGAAACTGAGCAAGCATTAAAGGAAGCTGCTCGTATAATCAGAGATACCGACAACACAGTAGCTTTCCCAACAGAGACGGTATACGGTCTAGGTGGTTCCTCATTAAACGATAACTCCGTATTAAATATATATAAGGCGAAAAATAGGCCCAGTGATAATCCGTTAATCTCTCACATATCATCCATCGATCAACTAAATCGTAAAATCTACGGTGAACTTAATCTTCCACAATCTGAACTACTGAAATATATTCCAAATTCATACCATAATTTAGTCAACAAACTGTGGCCGGGCCCATTAACTATCTTATTGCCTGTGCCATCTGAAAATATTCATACTTTATCTAAATTGACTACAGCTGATCAACCTACATTTGCGGTAAGAATTCCATCAAACCCGGTAGCGAGAGCTTTGATCGCACTGAGTGATACACCGATTGCTGCACCATCTGCTAATGCCTCAACGAGACCATCACCAACACTTGCATCTCATGTATACCACGATTTAAATGGTAGAATACCTTTAATTTTAGATGGTGGTGCGTGTCGTGTTGGTGTTGAAAGTACAGTAGTAGATGGTTTATGTGATCCACCTTTACTATTAAGACCTGGTGGATTTACATATGAGGAAATCAAAGAAATAGGTGGTGATTTTTGGAAAGATTGTAAAGTGGAAAGAGCTAAAAATGTTAAAATCAATGAAAAGGTAAGAACCCCTGGGATGAAATATAAACATTACGCACCATCTGCCAAAGTTGTATTATTAACCCCTGACAGTGAAATAAGTGCCGGAAAACTAGATACATTTGAGCAGATATTCAAATCTGAAATGGCATCCAATAACGAGGTGAAAAATATTGCTATATTGACAACAAAATATCTTGACAACATTACTAAGTCGGACTTACCAATCTCAGGAACCTACAACTTGATCATTAAGACCCTTGGACACAATGGTGAAGAAATCCAAGCCAATTTATTTGCCGCATTAAGACAGGTTGACGAGGTAGATAAAGTTGATTTGATTTTTGTCGAAGGTATCCCTGAAGAAGACGAAGGTCTCGCGATTATGAACAGACTAAGGAAAGCAGCTGCCAACAATTGTATTTCCTTCTAATCGTACACAAAATTACATAACTACTTGCGTCGCACTTCTATAGTTCTAATAAGAATATGCATCTTTTTTTTTTCTTTTATTAATAATTATTCAGAATATATATGTATCTACAACTATGGTATTAATGTCTATGGAATAATTTCATTACAGAAATGTAATATTATTTAAGTCTTTCTTTAAGATACGGATGTTATAATATGTTTGGAGGAAATGCGAATATGGGAAAGTTCTTAAACCGTCGTTGCAAGGCGATTTTCTTCCTCAACGAAATTAGTGAAATACTGATTCACAATAAATTTGCGGATTTCATCCACTATGAAAACTGTTGAACCTAAACAGGTCAATAGAAGTAAATCAGATGCAGTTAAATTTTCAGTCTTGAAAACATGTTGTAATACTGGAACGTAAATAACGCACAGTTGAGCGATCAATGAAAGACCTACGGCAAAGTTAAACATGGTATTGGAAAACAACCCGATCTCGAAAATTGATTTAGTGGCATGTCTACATGCTAATGCATTAAACATATCAAATAGTACAAAACATGTGAAAGTCATTGTTGTGTCTCTGGTAGATGGTTCCCCATCGTCGCTCATTTCTTTAACACAAATGAATACTGTTCCTAAAATGATGCAAATTGCTGTACCAAGAACGCGACCCAATACAGCTTTCGTTAAAATTGTCTCCGAACGTGATCTTGGTGGTTTCCTCATAACTTCATGATCAACAGGTTCAACACCCAATGATTGTGCCGGTGGACCATCCATTAGAATATTAATCCACAAAATTTGCATTGCGTTTAGCGGGTTTGGTAAATTTAATGCAGTTGCCAAAGCAATCATTGATAATGCAGCAATTGAAGTTGACAATTGGAAAGTTAAGAAATTTTGAATATTGTTAAAAATACCTTTACCTTCTTCAACAGCAGTTAAAATTGTACTAAAATCATCATCTGTTAGGATCATATCCGAAGCTTCCTTCGCAACATCAGTACCAATTATACCCATAGAAATACCAATGTCTGCTAATTTCAATGCAGGTGCATCATTAACACCGTCACCAGTCATTGCCACAATATCACCTCTTTTCTTTAATGCCTCCACGATATTTAACTTATCTTCCGGAGTAGCACGAGCAAAAATATTAACATGATTAATTACATGAGACAATTGTTCACTTGTCATTGTCTTTAATTTATCACCAGTCATTACGCTTGTCTCTTTATCCACTACTGGAATACCAATTTGTTTAGCAATACTTACAGCTGTGCTCGGCGAATCACCAGTTATCATAATAATATGAACACCACCTTGTAGTAATTGTGCAATTGCTGGCTTGACAGTTGAACGTGGTGGATCTCTCATTCCTATTAAACCGGAAAAAGTTAAATCTGTGATATCATTTTCCTCAAGAGATATGTCACCATCGTCATTTGTACAAGGTTTGTTTGCTAGAGCAAGTACCCTTAACCCATCTGAGGCTAAATGATTAGCAGACTCGATAATCGTATCTCTATCCTTATCAGATAATTTTTCGATATTTCCTGTATCAGTTATGTAATTCAATGAATGATTAATAATGACCTCAAATGCACCTTTTACACAGATTAATGTATCTTTAGTATCTTTCTCCATAACCTTAACCGCCATATATTTTCTTTTAGAACTGAATGGAATTTCCTTTAATTTATTGAATTTTGGTCTTTGGTCAACCATGTCAAATCTATCTAATTCTTCCAATATAGCAATATCAGTTGGATTTCCTAGATACTTAGAATGATCAACGGAAAAAGTTGCGTTGTTACACAAAGAACCAATTTCTAATGCTTTTCTAACATCTTTAGTTAAATAATTTCTTAAATCCACAGTAGATGCAACGTTTAATGCATTTTCCTTATTTGCCATACTCGACAAACACCACATCTTTGAAACAGTCATATGATTTGCTGTTAGAGTACCTGTCTTATCAGTACAAATGACGTTAACGGAACCCAATGTTTCTACACTTGGTAATCTTCTTACAATTGCTTTTCTCTTGGCCATTCTTAATACACCCAGAGCAAGGGTTACTGTGACAATAATTGGTAAACCTTCTGGAATAGCTGCTACAGCTAAGGAAACAGAAATTTGAAACATATCTAACCATGATCTACCTTGCCATATACCGATTAAACAAATGATTCCAATAACAACAAAACTAAATAAGGATAACTGTTTCCCTAATTGATCCATTGCTGATTGTAACGGAGTCTTTGGCTTATCGACAGTACTCATCATTTGGAAAATCGAACCAAATGCAGTATCTTTACCTGTTGCAACCACGATCCCTTTCCCATGACCTTCCTTCACTAATGTACCCATAAAGGCAATACAATGTCTTTCTGAAATCGGTATTACACCTGTAGGTTTCATATCTACCGGATCCACAGATTTATGAACTGGATCAGGTTCACCAGTAAGACTACTTTCGTCCAATGATAAGTCTACACTTTCAATTATTCTAATATCTGCTGGAATCCTATCCCCAACTCTGAAAACCACTACATCACCAGGGACTAGAGTTGTCGCAAGGACATGAGATTGTCTACCAAATCTAACTAAATGACACATTGCAGGAACCAACTTGTTTAAAGCTTCAATTGATTTCTCCGATTTATATTCCTGAATAAAACCTACTAATACAACAATAACAATCGCAACAGTAATACTTATTGCATCCCCAATATTTTGTAAAATGGCAGAAACTACTGCTGATCCAATCAATAGCAAAATCAATCTATCCTCAATGAAATTACTCAAGAACTTTTTTAAAAGTCCCCACGCTCCTGACGTATCATCATCATCTTCTAAAATTACCTCATTAGACCCATGTACCTCTCTGCGACGTTCAATTTCTTCCATATTAATCATCCCATCCTTCGCATCAGTCTTTAATTTCTCTACGACCTGTTCAATAGTCAGAGTAGCAAATTCAGCAGACGGTGTAATATTTATTGCCAATCCTGTTGCAAATGGTTCAATCGGTGTATCTACCGCAGTGGAGCCATTCAAAATGAATGGGAATTCTTCCGATGGTTGAGAATACCTATCCAGCGGAATCTCACTCATTTTTTTTGAACTGTTGATAAAAATAGCAGTCTGTCTCTAATTTCAGAAAGCGTGATCCACTTAGTGCAATATACAAATAGGAATATTAGATATGAATATTTAAATGATTGACCAATTTAATTTATTGATCTTGGCATAATCAAAAATTAAGGGAAAGCAATGAAAAAAATATTGGGAAAGTTTTAAATTATAATAAAATATAATTTAAATTTATCAATATATTTACCAATAAATAATAGCAATATGGATGATAATTAAAAAATATTAATACAATAATATTTATTACCTATTATTCACGTATTTGATTTAATTGAAAATTAATAATTAATTAATTATTTATTTATTACCTTTTCTTCCATGAAGTTTCTGCTTTTACTTCGCCTCGTTTTATTGTGTGAGCGATGATGCAGATGAGTTTCCGTGTTCCGAGTTTCCGTGTCTGTGAAATCCCCGAAATGGGCTTGGCCAAATGTCAGTGGCCGTCAGGAAGAGAGAGAAGTTGTTCAATTATATTGCTTTTTATGGAATAGTAATGGAGTGTGTCACGATATTTAAATTGAGGGATAACCATAATGATAATTGCCAGAGTTAGAGAACTATCTATCCAATTAGGTGGCTTCTACAATGATAGTGTCAGATATAGGCGAAGCATTTAGTAGCTGGAATGTATCGTCTGTGCAATATGTTGGCGAAGCACTTTTAAATGGAAGGCTTAAACACTATAATGTGAGATATACTATGGTGATCAATGATCTGGACTATTCATGGAATAGCTATTTCTTTCTCCTAGAAATATTGTTCATCTTTGTCTATTGTATCATTCATTTGCTCAAGTAGCAATATATTTCAATCAGAAATTTAATACACTATAAGTAAAAATATTAAAAGACAATAGTGTAACCCATATGTATGGACCCCACTTATAATCCTTCTTTTCTTAACTTTTTAGATTATTTTGTTTTATTTCATATTCGGATACATCAATATAAATCAACACTTAGTTTAATTTCAAAATTTCCCTCTGTGTACTAAATTCAGGAAACAATCACCACCGGGAAATGTTTGTACTGTATTATTTATCAATATTACATATTTAAAGATAATTACAAGTATCTTCCAGTATATTTCTATATATTAGTATATGAAAAGGAAATTTAAAATTTACTGTGCAATTGTTTTATAAGCCAATCAGTTGGTTCTAGAACCTAATATACTAAATCTGTATGAAACGTCATTTAATCGGCTCAAACCAAACATATCACACCTATATACACGAATGGATGGAATATCTGTCAAATGATAATTGTTATATATTATATATAAAGTATACTACCCAACTTTTAAACTTTAAGAATACGATCCCTTCCAGAATCAAAAAACGGAACACTTCAGTTTCCGAACTAAATGACATCATGGAATAGCCTGGAATCATATTTTTATTTTCAAATTGAAATATGAAAACACCAAATGGATGACTTTCCAGCTCTGATCCTGAACATGGGATATTAAGAAATTTGCAAATACCCTATGATACCCTAAGTCTCTATATACATACTAAATCCAAACACTGACCTAACAGTTGTAAAGGGACAAAATACAACAATGTAGTATAGGATAATACCAATAATATATTTATTATTACATTCCGTAACTACTCCAAACGGGAAGCCTTAACTCTCAGTCAGCCGTACCGGTCATTTGTACAAAAAATGTGTATTCAGTATATCGTATATTAGTTATATTTCACAATTGTGTTCACATTTACTGTACTTTATAAACATGGTTTACTGACAGCAGTGTTTTAATTATTCCCCAATTTCATTCAAACTATTCGTAATTTTTAGAATGCACAAAATTCTTTTTAATAAAATCTAACAATAGCTATATATTTACACCAGTTATATAAGGAACTCATGTATAGTGTTTCTTACATACACACCCTCCCAGTTATAACTTATTCTTTTCTTTTCCATTTGCCAAAGATCTATCCATATATAAACATATTTCTTATGAACTTGAATTCCCAATTATCTACAATTGCGAAAATTCTCCGATGATCCTGTAATCCTGGTAGAACTACCGTACTTCCCTGTAAAAATGACCTGCGGGACAAAAATGGTTAGAACTAATCAAGAGGTAGGTCTTCTTATTTGGAGTAGTTATAGTAAATGATAAGAGCCAGATTATGGGTGTTATCCTGTGTGATATTGTAGTTATTCATCCTACTACAATGGTTCGATCAGTATTTGCTTATAATATGAATATAAAACCTAGAACATTATAATGCTCATTACAAGATTCCTGACAATATTTTAAGGTTTAAGTCATTGTTCTTGCATTAAGCAAACTTATACTTACGGTATATTTCAATAGAAATCATATTTTATCACTTCTCTTCCATTTGTCAAAAGATTAGAATGATAGAATATCCAACAATGAAAATTACATAATTAGCTATTACCACTATAATATATTATATTCGATCTCAAATTAAATGTAAATTTTAATAGAGTAGTGTAAAAAACATTTGAAACGAACTAGCACCCCCAAAATTAAAAAACAAAATTAGTGAAAGGATTTGTAACTTATTATTTCACAATAATATTCATGGATTAAAACATGGCGGGCTCAAAATTCAAGAATTAAAGTTTTTTAACATTATATTAAAATATTCTAGTTATTATATGTACCGTTAATTGTAGGGATATATTGCTAACGCAGTAACTGGAAGTACTGTGGTACATTGAATGAGGACATAAGTATATCAGTATAATTGTAATATATTATGCTCGAATGAGTAGTGCTGTAATTCGTTGTTTTTATTATAAATAAACTATATAAGAGTTAATCTACTTTCACAGACAATAGTACATTAGTACATTTATATATATGATTCGATGAGGTAAACTCTGTATATTTGTTTTTCTCTTTCAGTGTGTGAGTTAATGTCTACATCCACATATTTCTATGTTACAATGACACATAAGATACTATGGTTCAAGTATTATATTAGTTTCTCTACATATATATCTAATACCCTAAATATTCCATCTCTTAAAATGAATAGTAGACCTAAAAATTTCAAAGTTTGTCGTTGACATTACATATTCATTCCTCGAAAATTTCAACAAATAATAGCCTTGTTGGCGCAATCGGTAGCGCGTGTGACTCTTAATCACAAGGTTAGGGGTTCGAGCCCCCTACAGGGCTATTTATTTTTTAATTGAAATTAGAAGTCACGTGACTGGGAGTTGTTACTACTACTACGGTATATTCTGAGTAGAAAACTAAGATGTTCCTATGAATTCAATCTTTTTAATATTATTGTATTTCACATATAAGGATCAACGATTTTGGTTTATTGAACCTTACATTTACTGAAGTGTTTACAAAATCGTAAACTTGCTCAATTGTAAGACATATTAAATAATAATATAAGAAATGAATGCCAAGACAATTATCCCAAATGGATTCAGTATAAGAAGGATTCAACTATCTGATTTTGAAGATGTTAAAATTGTTTTAGCTGGTCTAACTGCTGTTGGTCCAATTACTCTGTCTACTTATGAGAATATATTGAACTACTGGGATTCACTTAAATTGATGACTATACCTGGCGAGTATGTGTACAATACCTATGTGGTAATTGATAAGAATACCAATTCAGTTGCAGCTATTGGTACAATATTTGTTGAACAGAAAATTATTCATGATGGTGGATTAGTGGGCCATATTGAAGACATTGCTGTGAATAGTGATTATAGAGGACAAAAATTAGGTAAATTAATAATCGATTATTTAAGTGAACAAGGAGAAAAACTTGGATGTTATAAAGTCATTCTTGACTGTGATGTTAAGAATGTTGGATTTTATGAAAAATGTAACTATAACCAAGCAGGTATTGAGATGCAAACGAGATTTAATTAGATATATATATTTACGTAATGGTTTATACAATATTATCTAGTGCTTCAATGGATCGTATACTGTTTCCTCTGATGACAGTCTGTGTACCCAATGGAATATTATCATTTTCTGTAACAATTTCGATTGCGTCATCCACTACAATATTTAGAAATATGTCATAACCTCGAAGTATACCTGCGATTTTCTTTGTCCCGTTGAGTTGCACGATAATTTTCTTATCCATATATTTTTTCAATTCCGGTGTCGATACCATGGTTTAGTATGTGTGTAGTACTGAATTAGTATGCTTAGTTTAACGTTAAAGTCTTGTATGTCTAGAACTGTTGTGATACTTATACGTTGTAAACTGTATAAAGTATACCTCATCCTTATAAATGTTTATCAACATTGAAAAATTTCACTTAGCGCAGTCTCTTCTCTCGCTTTGTCGCTTCCGCCTACTTCGAAAAGGGATCCCCATACAATGTCACAATATTAATTGTACTATTATTGAATATATGAATTCTTTACTCTATAAAAATATACCTAGATAAAAATATACGTATGTTACTACAACTTAATAGACAACCACTCTAAACTTCCTTGTTCTTCCAATGAAGATGTAACGTTCGGTTTTGTAAACCTTGAATTGGAACCTGTTCGTTTAGTAATATTATTACTATTCCCATTTCTTTGTCTCTTCTTAATAATATCTGTCTTTAATGATAGTGGCCTCATTACTCCATGTAATTTTAAAAATAGACCACATGCATTACACAAGGAGTTCCCTTGAGTATCCTTTCTCCACAATGGTGTCGTATACGTTTGGCAATTATTACATTTCGTATTTTTTGTATTATTATTTGAATCCGGTGAATTTCCTATACTATTTTTCCTTCTTGGTTTCTTTGGTTGTCTTCTGGTTATGTTGTTGTTACTATTTGCTACAAGTGGTGTAATCGATTGAAAGGAGGGAGTACGTGATGGAGTCAATTGTTGTTGCTGTCCTTGATTCGGATAAACTTGGAATGAAGATGTGAAATTGGGTAACGAATTTGGTGGGTTAATGTCCCAATTTGTATCCTCGGGTGTATCATCTAAATAATGGAATTGTGACAACGACATATTTGAATTATTTTGAAACGTATCTATCTCATTTGTTAAACTAAAATTCATATTCATAAAATTCGTTGTATTGTTATGTATGTCAAAGCTATGTGATAATGAATTTATGTCATCTGTATAATGACTTGTTGCTGCTGTAGGGATAGGTTTACTTAATAAATATTTGGATTCATTTAATTCAAAATCATTTGAAAATGAACCATATGGTGTATCATTACCCATATATATATCGGCATCCTTTGAATGTTCATCATTATCTATCAATTTTAATAGTCCTAGGATATTTTTGTTTTCCGATATTTTTTTAAATTGCAATCGTTTTGAATAATTAATTAACCTTTCTTTATATTGTAAATTTAATTTAGCGTCATTATATAGTTTGAAAATAGATATCGATTCATCAATTAAACTTGAATTATTATTAAAATTTGTCTCGTGCGATGATAACATTGTAAAATAATCTTGATTGGTATTAGTTCTTGTAGTAGAATCAATCGATTCTAATTCTTTAAATTGTGTAGTTAATAAGGACATCGCTGCTTTCTGTTCTTTATATACTTTAGAACAGCTGCAACTGAATTACACAATAAGAGAACTACAAAAAAGCACAAGAACAATATTATATAATATAATATAATATAATATAATATAATGCATATACACTTGTATATATATATATATACATATATCTGTATCTGTGAATATATGCCATACCGATGACTCTATTAACCATAATAGGAAACCTGTTCTGCAGTTTGTTGCAACCACCAAGCAACAATTCACTGTGCAACACGGTATTATAATCACATATTTGAAATATAATAGGTGTATACAATTAATTACAACAACAGATTGTGTCATATGACTATCTTTTAATTGTTCCGAGACAACAAATACAATGTTCAAAAGGAACAATTTCAAAGTGCTTTTGCAGTTTACATAAAAGCAGTATAATCTGATATCTCCGACCAATCATATGAGAGAACCTAGAGATAAACTACCACAACGCCGCAAATAACGTAACAGAAATGTTTATGTTCTATGAGTACGGACGGACATTACAGACAGACAGAGACACAGACTGCAACGAAATATTAGCAACCGGCTGGCTGGCTGGCTGTTCTATAAGCACGCCACAGCATAAAGAGACAGTTGACATACTGCACCACACTGTACTGTGTAATGTACCATTATTGTATCAGAGAAGGGACTCCGCGAACGGCCTCAAACGACAACCAAGGGCTCGGTTATTCCATTCTATTCTATTATACGATATTGTATTTGTGGACAAAACTGGCCAAGTTTCCTTTCTCTTTATCTGATGCGAATACCAAATAAGGTAATTGTATAGATAAGATGTGTATATATCTGTATTCGCATCTGTGCGAAGTTATATTAGCAGCAGTATAATATATCACATTTTGGAAAATTCCCGCTCAATCTTCTTTATTGACTCTGTGTCTGTGTGGTGTACAGCCGTTTGTGTGCTTCTGCGCAAGTTTGCATTTTGGTTGCATATTTGTACTTCGAGCAGGTAGATAACTGTGGTGTACGGATTGTGTGTCGTTCGGTACGAGAGTGTGCATGGGTGTTTTGTTTTTGGGCAGACTATCATTATGTACGGGCAGTGAGTAGATTGTTCGCTCTGTTTAATCTATTAGATTTATTAACTGTGTGGATATCTCAGATATAAGGTTATAGGTGAATTGATCATATACAGATCCATCCATATATATATATATATACAGATACGCACATTGGCGCATTTACCCATTTACAAATGACCATGGACCATAAGGATATAGATACACGTTATAATACGTTGTTTGATAATGACAAACAAATTCAATTCGCCAATAACGCAATTAAATCATATCAATTAGATAATTATAATTCATCAATAATTAACAACGATTTACATTATAAAGAGAAAAATCATAAAATTGTAAATTCTGCTGTGGCGGTAACTAATAATAATATTAAGAGACATATTTTAAATATTGATAATATCTCCAAAATTAATTATGAAATGATTAAGAATGTTCCAGGGAACATTCCTTTACAAAATACTACATATGGTAACGAATTATTAGATACAAATAGTAGCAATAGTAATACCAAGGAGAGTAACAATAACGATGAAACAATGAAGAAAAATGCAATGGATTTGTTAGATATAGATAATGTAAAGACTAAAATTTTTAAAAATAATCTTTTCGAAATGAATGATAAATTTATACATAAATTACCACAACCAAATGCTTCAAAATACGAATCGAAAATAGAATTACCATTAAACGATCAAATTGACGCATTATATGAATTACAAGATAATTTATTGAAAAAATATCATTCTTTGCAGAATACTGAAAAGAAATGGTTTGCTCTAAGAGAAACAATATTAGATGCTAATATCGAGTTGGATTTGTTTAGTGAACAGGATCTTAAAGTATTACCAATTGAAATTGGAGGAAATTCAAAATCCAGAAGGAATCCAAAGAAAATTGTTAAAATTAAACTTGGCTCAATTAATGTTCCTGCCTCCCATACTCAATCTGCTATTCACACTCTAGCATTCAACAGATCAAAAAGATTGAGAAACAACAATGAATCAGATGACATCTTATGATGAACAAGAACAGTCTTATTTATTATTCAGAATAATCAAAATTTAAATTTGAATTTGAGTTTGAATTTGAGTTTTTAGACATTTACCCGGAATACGCCTAACTGTCTGTCCTGCGACACTGAATCGTGCGTTTCTGTCGAGATACTTTCGCATCTGTACGGGACTTTCATAGGCCATGATCATCTAATTATGAAAAATTTTTCAAGTTTCTTGCTTTTCGCCCGCACTCAGTTTCTTTTCCACGTCCAACTTTCTTTTCTACCAAAAGATCAAACAAAAGATTTTTCATCATTGACAAAATTGACAGCATCAGGAAAAACACATCAATATTCAAAAGTATACAATATTTATATAAGAAGCAATATATACATATATATTACCTCTTTTCCGTTACAAAATCGAACCGATACAAGAGCACAAGAACACTAAAAATGTCCGATTTCCAATTAGAAATTCTACAAAAATTGAATGATTTAGGTGAGATTAAATCCTCATTAGCTACATTCCCAAATAAGACATCTCAAGATGTTTTATCCGCATTAAATTCTTTACAAGCCCATTCCAAAGTTGAATTCAAAAATATTGATACTATGCATTATGATTTATCTAAAGAAGGTACTGATATCGTTAATAATGGATCTCATGAAATTTTATTAGTTAAATTAATTTCTGATTTAGGTAAATTACAAATTAAGGAAGTTGCTGGTAAGATGGGTTCAAACGGTAAAGTTGGTCAAGCTCGTGCTTTCAAGAATGGTTGGATTAAGAAAAATGATTCCAATGAATTAGAATTATCCGATAAAGTTAAAGCCTTAAACTTGAATGATTTAACAGATGACACTAAAGAACTTTTAATTAAGATATCTAAGAATGAAGGTGTCGAATCCATCGATAACAAGACTCTTGCAGATTTAAAGAAGAGAAAATTAATTAATCAAAAGAAAATTACTGATTTCCAAATTGCTAAAGGTTCTGATTTCTCTTTAACTATTACTAAGGCTGAAACTGATATTACTTCCGAAATGGTTCAAAATGGTTCTTACAAAGATATGACTTTCAAAGATTATAACTTCAATTCTCAAGGTGTTCAAACACAATCTGGTGCTTTACATCCATTAAATAAAGTCAGAGAAGAATTTAGACAGATTTTCTTTTCAATGGGTTTCACAGAAATGCCATCTAATCAATACGTCGAAACAGGTTTCTGGAATTTCGATGCTTTATACGTTCCACAACAACATCCTGCTCGTGATTTACAAGATACTTTCTACTTAAAGGATCCTTTAGTCGCCGATTTACCAGAAGATAAAACATACATGAATAATATTAAAGCTGTACACGAAAATGGTAAGTACGATTCTATCGGTTACCGTTACAATTGGCATGAAAAAGAATCTCAAAAATTAGTTTTGAGAACACATACCACTGCTATCTCTGTTGCTATGCTACATGAACTAGCTAAGGATCCAAAACCAACTAGATTATTCTCAATTGATCGTGTCTTCCGTAATGAAGCTGTTGACGCTACCCATTTAGCTGAATTCCATCAAGTTGAAGGTGTTCTAGCTGATTATAACATCACTTTAGGTGATTTAATTCAATTCATGGAAGAATTCTTTGCTAAGATGGGTGTCACTGGTTTAAGATTCAAACCAACTTACAATCCTTACACTGAACCATCTATGGAAATTTATTCATGGCACGAAGGTTTAGCCAAATGGGTCGAAATTGGTAACTCTGGTATGTTCAGACCAGAAATGTTAGAATCTATGGGTTTACCAAGAGATTTAAGAGTATTGGGTTGGGGTCTATCCTTAGAGAGACCAACTATGATTAAATACAAGGTTCAAAACATTAGAGAATTATTAGGTCATAAGGTTTCCTTGGATTTCATCGAATCTAATCCAGCTGCTAGATTAGATGAAGATTTATACGACTAAAACAATAGAAAAGTAATTTGTTCTTTTCCAACAATGTAATATAAAGAATAATGGATTTCACTTAATTATTATTATCAATTGTTATTGTTTAAATACTTTTGATAGAACTAAGTGAAATCTTATTTCTCTTTTAACGTCAAACTCACAATCATTTATATATATAAAAAAAAATTTACGTATACAATAGATAATAAAATAAAGATAAAAAAATTTACAATAACAAGATAAAAAAAAGTAAAACAATACAATAGAGGTGAAGATTTGAAAGAATATATTATATTATGCTATTTATTATTTAGAAAATATCATTGCTCTAAATCTTATGTAATCTATCAATAATTTTAAACGGAACACCTTTATAATATAGACTTAAACCTTTATTAGTCTCTTCAACGTATTGTGTCAATACTTTAATACAGTCATCTAACTCAACACCATCTTTTAAACCATCCTCAATGGCATTCCATATTTTCTTCCTTCTATTAATTTGTCTAGAGAAATTTTTATCCTCATTTCTCCAGCCAGAACTATATCTATTCTCTAAATCTCTTATTGAACTCTGTCTCATTAGAGTAATATCCATATTAATGTTACATCTTTCAACTTCATTAATCTTTCTAACATTAACCAAAAAAGATAATAAATATTCCTGCGACCATTCACTTGGGATCTTGCTATATTCATCCCATAATTGTGCAATAGATTCCGGCCATCTCATTAATATTACACCATAATTATTTAATTTCGAACACGGATCATTATTTAAACCATTCAAATCAATTGAATTCTGTTTAATATCCACACTCCCATATTTTTTCCACTGTTGAAGTTCAGGTTGTGATCGATCTTCAATTTTCTGTTCAATTACATCTATCTTGATCTCATTAATTGTCTTCATAAAATCAGGTACATCATGTACTTGTGATAGAGTAGGTATAGCGACCCTCGGTACACTGTAATAGCCTGGAATTGAGCCATTTGAGGATAAAGTCTGATCAATATCATTAATCCAATAACACACTTGTTGTTTTAAATCATTGACAGTACTCATAAAATCCTGTGTTTCGTATTCAGATTCATCATCTTCTTCCATTGGGTTATCTTCTTCCGATGAGGTGTAATCTAATAAATTTTGATCAATTGTCGCTAGTTCATTGTTTGTATTTTTACCTAAACTATTATCAAAATCAAATTTATCGACTTCATCTCTTAGATGAAACCCTGAGGTATATGAACTTTCTAATTGTAAATATCTAGGATCATTTGATGGAGAATTCAATCTCGTGTCATTCAGTAACATATTGATATAATTTGTTGCCGGTGACGCAACTTCATTATTAGAAGTATTTGCTTTATTCGTTTTGTAAGTTGGATTATCCGATATCATGCTGTTTTGTATGATTTATATGAGGAATAAGGTTGAACTTTTCCTCTAATGTTGTTTGTTAGATGGTTTTGTTTTAATATATTCTTTCTAATATTGGGAAATTTTAAAGAAGGTAGTGAGAGAATTTTAATATGATGAGCATTTATATATTTACAATTATTTAATGAATATGAAATAAGATGAGGTAGGTGACTTAATGAAAAAAAATTTCGGGGGTGTCGCACCTCTTAGTTTGAAACTCGATTAGATCACATCCCTTATCATTGTATTATTTATGAATACCTTTTGACAGCTTATGAAAGTTAATTGACTCCAATTTGAATGATTAATGGTACTTTGATATTAGTAGTTCTGAACAAAGAGTTGCAGTCAGTAGGTTGCGTGAGTACACAGATCTCGACAAAAGGTCGCGACATAAGGAGGGTATAAATTATTTTAAGGCAAAGAATAGAACTTACATTTTGGGTAAAGGAAGGAAATGAAAGACATTAAGCCAGCCCTGTTTGAATTACTCATACAAGTTTTAGAATAAAATTGCGAAATCGTATCAGGGTTGTCACCATTTGAGATAACTGTGTAAGGTTATCAGATGAGAAGGTGCCAGTCATTGCGACATCAGTTGGGGTGGAGGACCGGAATGAGTATTTGCAATAGGTACAAACTAGCGAACCCTTCATCTTAAAACAAGTAAGATTTATTATAAATGAGAGCAAATTAATAAAGAGAGACGTGTAACACCAAGAAACTTTCGTAGTGAATCAGGCAATTTCAAACACGGCGACACTCAAATTTTATTTCATTGTTTTTTTTTCATTTTTGCCGTCCTTGTCCCCATGAAACTGCTTATTTTGCACAGCGTTTCTTTATGAGATGAAGTAATATTTGCATCGACGTTGCCTCATTTTTTTGCAAGGAAGGCAACCTACCACGAATTGACTGAGCGTCTGCGGGTGCTTGTTAGTGGAAAATGGTGAAACCACAGATTCACCAGTTCACGTGAAAATGTAACATTTCCAATTAGGCGAGAACAATCAAGAATAGAACAAAGAAATGTAATTTGTGACACATTGACCAACTTCCAAATAGCTGTTGTTCGAGTAGGATCCCCTTCTGACACATGCAATATCATTGGAATACCAAGTGAACAACATACGATCCGAAAAGTTCGCTTGTGTTAAGCCAAATAAACAATGTTTCGGATCGATTATATAAACAATCAGAATCCTTAACGGTTGCTGATATCATTTGTCTTTTTAAAAATACTTCATGTTTTAGAAATGTGCCACTGTTGGATATACAATACATATGTAAATATAACTTCTATAAAGATGTGGCACACGTATATGCTAATAATATCCCATCTTTCATTGGCTAATTATTCATGGGATTATCTAATTTCATTCTTTGTGATTTGAACCTACTGACTTTAATTGAATTACCTTCACTATCTATTGGTTCTATCTCCAGAGATTCCTTGTATGCTTGTGTTTGAATTTGTTTATCATCAGAAATCGACATATTTTGCATCTGCTGCAACATCCTTTGTCGCAACGTATGATACTCTATATTCACTGCTTCGGAAATGTTGTCAGGATGTAAACCCAAATTATTTTCATATTCTTCTTCAATATCGCGATAATTGACAGGTATATCCTTTTCAACAATATCTGTCATGATGACATTACTATTTGGATCTTCATCTTCCTCTACTTCCTCATCGATGCCAACCATTGGATTATTTTTCTTGAAGTCAATAATGTCATCCTTCAATTCATCTACTTGTTTATTATATGTTATAAAATCTTCCACCCTTTCAACTACTGTGCCTGGATGCTCTTCTAAATCATCATCATACATACCCAAACTATAAGCTTGTATCATATCATCCATATTATCAACTAACATACTATAATCAACATTTGCTACTCGTAATGAATCCTCAGTTTTACCAATTTTCTTAATAGCCTCCTTGACTTCTTTAGGGAATATCAAATCATCATCAATCTCATTTCGATCCCCTGTAATATCTTCTATTTTTGGTACCGGTATCTCTGGCTTAGTTTCGTTCGTTATTAGTTCATCATCGTCATCTGATGCAATTTCATTATCATCAAGTAATTCTTCTGGGAACTTTGGTGTTTTATTTAATGCCTGCCTCGGTTTATTTAACGAACCCATTTTCTTCTTTTGGAAATGTGGGATTTTAACATTGGATGGAACAATGTTATCGTCACGATCGACTATATCCTTCACTATACCTTCTGATCTCTTTGGTTCATTATGATCGATTATATCTTTTACAATTCCTTGTGGGTTATTCATTGGATTTTGTTGTTTAGATTGATGATTTTGTGCGAATCTACTTAATTTCTTCTTCGGTTTTGGTCCAACTTCTATTTCTGTGACATCTCTTTCAATAATTGTATCAACGACTGCTCTGTTACCAGACCTATCGATTTCTTCAATGATATCCTTATCTGATAAAACTGGTTCATTCTTCTTAACGTTACTTCTATCCTTCTTAAATCTAGATACACGTGTTTTCTTTTTTGTCTCTTGTTCTTCCTCTTGTTCTTCAACTGCTTCATCATTCATTTGATCCTTATATTTATCATGTAATTCATCTGAAGATTTAGCACCAATCATAGATGCAAATAAATCATTATCAAATTCATTCAAATTTGGGTTATTAGTATCATCTGTCATCATATCTTGAACCATTGAATATAAATCATCAGTTCTTCTTGGAAAATTAAATGTTTGTTGTTTAGTTTCTTTCTTAAAACTTTCAACTTCATGAACATCCAAAGACTTGGCAAAACCCACACTCTTCTTCTTTTTCTTGTTTTCATCTGCTGAAGTTGTTATTGTTTCAGATTCCTCCTGTGTTGTAATCTTCATTATAGATTTCTCTGGTTCTTTTCCAGATACTGTGACTGGTCTAATTATAGGTGCCTCTTTTGTTTCTTCTTCCTCTTCCTCTTCTTCCTCGATTTGTCCTCTTGAGATACGTAACTTATTCAATTGATCCATAAATGATGAATGACCAGGCATTCTATTATATATTTCATCATCGTGCTCTTCTTCATAATATTCATCTTCGTCTTCATCTTCATAACCTGTTGAAACATTATTTTGCAATTTTGAGTAGTCATAATTATAGTCAATATTGTCTGAATCAAGTGTGCCATCATCTTCTTCATCTTGTTGATCCATTTGTTTCACTAAATCTTCAAAACTATATATTTCCTTGGTATCAACATTGTTTGTTATGGTAGAGACCATATTATCAGATTCAATTAGTCTTTCTTTATCATTTTCTTCTTCCTGAACTTCTTCAATTTTTGTTTCTAGTTCAGTAGCCATCTGTTCTTGAATGAGTTCCGGTTTCTCACCTAATCTGTTACCTATTAAATCTTCAATTTTTTGTCTTTCTTCATCTGTTGCAGCCGGTATTACTGAACCATTTATTACATTACCTTCTTCATCCAATTCCTCTCTAATTTCCATAGTAGGAAGGATTTCTTCATCATTATCTTCGTCTACCACTTTATTATTCTTCTGTTCTATTTGATTATTTTTTTTTGTTAATAATTTCATTTTTATTTATCAACATCCTCAAATTTTTTAAAGTTTCTTTAGCTTCATTAATTCTTAAATCAAATTGTTCAATTGCATCCTCCATTAATTTTAATTTATCTTCAACAAATTCAATTGCTTCGTCAACTGTCTTTTCAATATAATAATCATAACCAATCCCTAAAAAAATTTTATTTGAAGAAATGATAATATCACCAAAGATATCACCTTTCTGTTCTACAGATTCATCCTTATTTGATTCGTTCTCATTGTTCTTCTTAAAATTTAATAATTTTTCCCTAATTAAATTATAATTATATTGTTGATCCGCTAAGAAATTCTTCTTATTCTGTAAATTATCTAAAGTCTTCTGTACTGTATTAGCCAACGTTTCATATTCTGTCTCCATATCTACTTGCTCGACAATATTCACTTCTTTTATTATTTATTTGGTATTAATTCAAATTTCAATAAATTTCATACAGCTGTTTCCTTTATTGTATTATCTCATTATGTAATAAAGCTCATCGCTAAAATTGTGTTAAATTTGAAAACTGAAAAATTTAAACAATCGTTATTTCTCGTTTCTTTTTTCAGATCAAAGGTCATTTTCCACGATATCACTACCCACGAGCAAAACAGACATTCACGAAAATTTTTTTCTCTTTCGCCGTCGCCGTCGCCGTCGCCGTCTCGCTGCTTTGCTTTGTTTTATACCGTTGTTGTTTACTTTCTTCTCCTAATACTAACAGAATCACGCTACTTACCTCCCCGCTTCCACATTTTTTAACTACTTAATGATACAAAATACCACATACTGCTGTAACGATTTAACTATTAGCAGATACATAAGACCAACCGTAAAAATCCTCAAATTAGAGGTACTTAAAGAGGAGGATACCCCCTGATTCATCACCACACGAAAATAGCATATTCATAGCATATCATACCCCCTTTTCCCTCTTTATTTTGTACTATAATTCCTGCCCACCGCCACCAATCCTATTTTTTAGAGGCCGGAAGAAGAAAAAAAATACAGTCGCATCCCGAAATAACTTTCTACGAAAAATCATCTAGAGATGTCGGCGGCTAATGTGGATGAACATAGTAGTCGATCCAGTCATGCTATGAATAATACTAGGTTTAGACATAGGAAGATATCGGTAAAGCAACATTTGAGGATATATAGACCTACTGATGTTAAAAATTTAGATAAACAAGAATTACAACAACGTGATATAGTTGATGTTGAAACAGGTGTTGATAAAAATGAGGAGAAGGAAGTTCATTTACATAGAATTTTACAAAAGGGGACAAGTCAAATTAATGGGAATTCAAAAGAGTATATCCCCACACCAGATGTGTTGCCTGATTGGGTAGATTTTGACAAGTTTTATTCAAGAGAATTTAATGAACCAGCAACATATATCAAATTTAGTGCTACTGTTGAAGATTGTTGTGGTTCGAATTATAATATGGATGAGAAGGATGAAACGTTCCTTAATGATACTTTCAATGATAAGATTTTGAAAAGTGGTAAAAAGGACATTTTGACAGAGGATGAATTTGAAATATTATGTAGTGCATTTGAAAATGCAATTAATGAAAGACAACCATTTTTAAGTATAGATCCCGAAAGTATATTGTCATTTGATGAATTGAAACCTACATTATTGAAAGTTGATCTTGATGAAGATGGTTTGAAGAGTAATTTGGCAAAACAGTTGAATTATCCAAAGGGTAAGCGATTTTTAACTCAATTTGATCCAATTTCGCAAAATATGGCAAGACCATTATTGAACTTAATCGATTTATATGGACCTGAAATTTATAATTATTGGAAGGATAGAAAAATTGACTCTAATGGCAGCAATATTTTCCCAACATTAAAATTTGAAAGACCGGGTGAAAAGGAAGAAATTGATCCTTATGTTTGTTTTAGAAGACGTGAAGTTAGACATCCAAGAAAGACAAGAAGAATTGATATCATAAATTGTCAAAAATTGAGAAACTTACATAAAGAATTGAAACGTGCTCAAGAATTGGCATTATTAGTAGCAAAAAGAGAAGAAACTGCCTCAATATTATTACAGACAGAATCTAAAGTGTTCAATGATAGAATTAAAATTAGAAGCTTAAAGAGATCTTTAGATATAAGAGGGGACAATGATGATGATCTAATTAACCATAGAAGGAAAAAGACAACTATCATGACAATAGAAAAGAAAAGACAGATCGAAGAAGAAGAACAAGAAAAAGCACGTATTGCACAAATGGCAAAACAGAAAGCTGTCGCAGAAGCAGAAATGGCTGCTGCAAAACTTGCTGCTTCATCTACTTCAGAAAGTAAAAAATCAGCAAAGAATAAGGCCTTAAAGAAACATTTGGAACAACTGCTGAAATCTGGTCAAAAATTAACGAAACAACAAATGCAACAATTACAACAATTGCAAAAGGCTAATAAATCTGATACTGCATTAAACAAATTGAAGAAAGAAAGTTCGCTATCGCAACAACAATTAGATCAGCAACAGCAACAACTCTTACAACAGCAACAACAACAATTACTACTACAACAGCAACAACAAGCTCCAAGTATCTCATCACACGTCTATGTTAAATTACCGTTTTCCAAGATTCCAGATATTGAGTTGGATGACGTTGATAGATTATTGTTGGAGAAAGAGAAAAATGCCAAAAGATTTGTTCAAGAAAGAATGGCAAAACGAAAATTGGAGGATGGCAATACATTCTTCAACTTAACTGATGATCCATTCAATCCTGTATTTGAAATGAATTTACCAGAAACTTTGAACTCATCGGATTCTGCATTTTCCTCAATTGCTTCATCTAAATTTGTTATAGATAAATCATTTTTTTTACCAAACTTGGATAAAATGATGAACGGTACATCTGAAGATGTAAAGCTATATGACAAAAATGGTAATAGATTATCAGAAATTAAAAATAAAGAGTTAAAGAAAATCGAACTATACAATCCTTTTGATTCAAGAAAAGAATTACATTCAAGAGAATACCCTGTTAATTTTAGAAGAAGAGTTGGTCGTGGTAATATTCAATATCTAGATCGTAAACCAAATATGTCGTGTGCATCTGTTGCCAACGAGGAGTCCATCTTTAATGAATTTATTGATTTTGATGCTGTTAGTAAAGAAGAAAACAACTCAGAGAAAGTTGTTGACGTATACGATTCACAATCTGATCAACTAACGAGATTATACGACAAATGGAAATATGATTCTCCAAAAACTGGGGAGTATGGTACTCCATTCTCAAGTGAACCTTCAAGATTAAATAACTTATCAGATGAAACTCAAGTAATTAGATTCGGTACGATGCTAGGGAGTAAATCCTATGAACAATTAAGAAAATCAACTATAAGATATCGTAGAGATTACATCAACAGAATCAGGCAGCAGAGAACTTTGCAACAACAACAGTTACAACAGCAACAGCTATTACAAGAACAGCTACAACAGCAGCAACAATTACAACAACAACAGCAACAATTACAACAACAGCAACGCCAAAACCAATCATCACCTCCGAACCAGGATTCAAAACCGAAGAAGAAAACAAACAAACAGAGTAATAAGACTCTTTCAGCAAAGGCTTCTTCTGACCAATTAGTTAAACAAGAACAAAAAGATACAGTGGCATCAACCCCACTTCCATCACAACCAGCATCTGTTCCACAGGGAACTCCTTTATGAACATAAATATTAAAAACATCGAATTCATTTTCATTTCATTTCTAGAGCTACTACAAACTCAATACCACTAGTATTTTGCTAGTAAATTACAACTGTATTATTAAGATTTTTCTCTATCTACATATATCTTCACAACTAAAGGACACATTTCAAATGAGAAGAATCAAAGACATTTACTTATATGACGATCATTATTAAAACTATTGTTTCGTCGTGTATATATACATAAACAACTGTTAAAACCATCAACCATGTATAAACAAAAATTTTAACAACGAAAATGATATATATTTTAAAGCAATTATATAAGGATTCTCATGAAAATCTCAGACTTTGATCGAGTACTACATATGTTTATTTATAAGTGTTCATCTTGAGAGGGGATCATGATTTTTTTTGTTCCATATATCGATCGCGACAAAATGAGTTCATCTGAAAAATTTGGATCACCAAAGCTTTTTACGAGTAGCAACTACTGAAATATCATTATATAAAAACTATATACAGGAGTATAATTTATAACCATTATCATTAACTAATCTCATATCTTAACATAAAAGGAAGTAATTATTTAACTAAGAGGAGTGGTGTCGTGATTTTGCCAAGAAGGGACACATTCTATTTGCATTAAAGGTCAAAGTTATACAAAAATATGACATTGATCGGAACTATAGCAAATATGTTACGTCAAAGTTCATCAGCACTAAGGAGAAACATATCAAGAACTACAAATGAAAGGAATAATGATATTCCATTACGAGATTTATCAATAGATCATAATCAGGATGATGCCAACTTGGATTCGTTAAGAATAAGGCGAAAACATACATGGTATAAGGATTCAAGAGCTAATAGAAAATATAATATAATATCATTAATGGGTTTATTATTAATAATATATGTTGCAGTTACAACTTTAATGAAACAATTCACAGGTCCTGATATACCGCAATGTAGATCTATTTACATGTATCCCTCATATGCTCGAATAGATGGATTTAGTAAACAATTTACACCATTGGCCCAAAAATATCATTTATATTTATACAGAGAACAAGATAAGGATAAAGAACCTTTAACCGATAACCATATTCAACTTAATGGTATTCCAGTACTATTCATCCCAGGGAACGCAGGAAGTTTTAAACAGGTTAGATCAATTGCATCTGCATGTGCCAATCTATATTTCGATTCCAGAGATACCATAAAAAACCCCAATGTTAAGAACATTGATTTTTTAACAGCTGATTTTAATGAAGACTTTACTGCATTCCATGGACAAACTATGCTTGATCAAGCAGAATATTTGAACGACGCAATAGCATATATTTTGTCCTTGTATGAACAATCTGTCGACGCAACATCCCAACCCTTACCCGAATCTGTCATAATTGTTGCACATTCTATGGGTGGTATTGTAGCCAGGGTAATGCCAAGTTTACAAAATCATGTAGCGGGATCAATAAATTCAATAATCACACTTTCTTCACCTCATGCAGCTGCTCCTGTTACTTTTGACGGTGATATCTTAAAGATCTACAAAAGAACAAATGATTTCTGGAGAAATCAATTTAAAGATGATCAATCGTTCTTCTCTAAGAATATGTCTTTAATTTCTATTACTGGATCATTACAAGATAATGTTTTACCTGCAGACTATGCCGCAGTCCAAGATTTAATACCATTGAAAAATGGGTTTACATCTTATACAACTACAATTCCGGGTGTATGGACACCGATCGATCATTTGGCAATAGTGTGGTGTAAACAATTAAGATTAGTAGTATCAAGATTAATTCTTGAAATGACAGATGCTACTGTCCCAAGTAAAACCAGGTCTCTTGAGGAAAGAATCAATATTTCACAGAAATTATTACTATCAGGTTTTGAGGACTTTTATAATCATGACAGTCTTCTTGAAAATGAACATAACGTACAGATAATATCTGCGGAAAGCGACCCAACCAATCCAACCAATTCAGAGCAATTCCATATTATACCCAGTGACAAACCCCTAATAATATCGAACAACGACCAATTTCACGATCCTCAGAAACCATTTGTTTTCTACATACCAAAGAATCTAGATTCTAAGTTTGATTTTAGCTTGTTAACTAGTGGTAATAAACCACAAATTAAACTGTGTAAAGAGCTAAC
>JAXQGP010000093.1:0-45146 GCA_037040125.1 Kazachstania sp. M6911
TGCTAAGGCCGCTAAGAAATAAGGATAATATGTAATAAAGATTACTTTTCTATCTATATCTATGTAAATTTTAATTAACCTTTTATATCATTTAATCCATGTTTTCAATATTTAAAAATTCAGCATCGTGCATATATTTATTTTTTTTCAACTACATATATATTATATATATACATAGGAAAAGTCATAGCAATTTCCAAGATTGTTTGACAACAGCTATCTACCAATCACGACAACTACATATCTACAATAACGATGGACGGGATTAGATGGTACGTATGATATATATATTTTACACAGCAGCTCAGAAACAATTTACTAACATTGATGCTCAGTTTGCATTTGTCAAATTTACCACAACGACCTAAATCAACTTCGAATTTTATACGGTTGGTTCTAAAGTCGATTAATCATCAAAATGAATACGTACTAAGACCCTCTTTGAAATTCCCACACACAACAACAGAGACATTACCTGATGAGATAAAATTATTGGATGAGCAGCATCAAATTATTGAAATATCGAGATCACGATCAACTAAATTATCTAGGACCTGTTTCATCACATTTGTGAGTACTGATGATGCAACGAAATTCATAGAATCATATCAATCCAAACCGTTGATGATTAATGGTAGAACAATTAAGATTGAACCAGCTCGGAAAGAATCCCTTCTTACACTTTCATTGGATACCGAAAAGAATGGCTTATTTAACAAAATCATGGTAACTAGACAGAAACACAAATTATTAAGTTATGACCAGGAGTTTAAAAAGATACATATGGATAAAAGGAAGCAAAGAAGGATAAGATCGAAATTGAGGAAACAAGGGTTGACTGACGAAGAGATAATTGCCAAAATGATTGAATTTAAAAAGAAAGAAATGGAACCTAAACAGACTCAAATAAGTACAAAGTCATCACAAACTCCAAAGGAATCAATTGAAAAGGTGCATAGCAAACCAAAGATTATTGATAATCCACCCAGTAATAGGTTACTGGTTCAAAATATACCGAGAGGTACTACAAAATCTGAACTGGAGATGTTATTCAAAGGTGAAGGTTTCCAAAATATTAGATTGGTTGAAGTGCGTAACGTTGCATTTGTTGAATATACCTCTATTGAACATGCGACTACTGTGAGTGATGCCTTAGGCAAAGAGCCAGATTTCAAGAGTTCTACATTGTATATAACATTTGCAAAGTAAGTTCACTGTAATAGAATGAATATGTATTATTATAATTATTATAATTGTATTTATATAATCTCCTTTTCCATAATATTTCTGACTATCTTATTTACAAGTAGCATATTCAGGAAATATTAAAAGGCTAAGTTTACCTACCCATAAAGACAGTTCTTAGCCCTGCTAGAATGTTTTCTTTCTTCTTACCCTGAATATCATCGATGATTCTTTTATAATATTCTGGATTCCCGGCAGGTTTATATAGCTTATCACCAACGTCATAATAGTTTTTATATTTATTACTTACTAGATTTGATAATGCTGTAATTTGATCCTTCATTGCATTTTCGGTAAATTGATCATGAGGTATAGCTGCTTGCATCTTTCTTAGCATATCCTTTTGTAAACCTAAAGGACCTGATGTTCTATTTACAATATCCTTAATTTCATTTATGGATGTTTTATTTTCTCCTCCAACCTCAGTTGCTAATTTCTTAGGTAATGGAATTCCTGCAATACGACTGAATCTCTCTAGTTGTGTAGCTTTAAATGAAACTAGATATTTGAATTTTTCTTCAGGAAATTTTTCAAGTAGTCTCACAACTTGTTTTGCTCCTTCTCTAACAGCTTGATGTGACGACATGTTTGTCTGTGATTATTATTTATCTGGTGTCTTATTGTACCTTATTACTTATATGCACCTATGTGCAGTCTATATCCCTTCTTATATATTAACCCGCCCCCACCGTGATGAACTTTTTCACTTCTCGCTTGATTTTTTAATTTATTGTCCTTTATCTTCGATGAACTTTTTGATCCTCTGCGCCGTCTCGCAGAAAATACTAGATAACTATGTTGAAACCTCGTTAGAACTTATTTTGAAGAGTAATACATTGAAATTATACATTTGTACTTTACGTATCATTATTTAGAGTGGAAGAAAGAATCATTGGAAATCAAGAGGACTATAATGAGTCAAATTATTTACTTTCTTGAGATGAGGTGAAGATTTCCAAATTCTTAGTACCTTCTTCCCAAGTGACACCATTGTAAGTGATATCCTTAATAGCCTTAATGATATCTTCAACGGAACCTCTTACTTGTTGTGTGGAGTCTCTTTCTCTTAAGGTTACGGAATCGTCCTTGACGGAATCGAAATCGATGGTGATACCGAATGGAGTACCTAATTCATCGTTACGGGAATATCTCTTACCAATAGAAACACCAGAGTCATCCACCTTGAATGGAATTTGAGCCTTTCTTAGAATGTCAGAAACCTTCTTGGTAACTGGTTGTAATTCCTTATTGTTAGATAATGGAACCAATAGAACTTTACTTGGAGCAACTAATGGTGGGAAGGATAGGACACCTCTAGCAGTATCTTCTGGTCTGTTCCAGAAGGAGTGTTCAAAGACAGCGTAGATGATACGACCAATACCGAAAGATGGCTCAATGACATTTGGAACGTATTCTCTAACATGTTCAACCTTGGTTCTCTTTTCGATGTTGATGAATTTGTCATCTAATTCAACATCACCTTCTAAGCCATTAATTTGGAAGACAACCTTACCGTTGGCTTTTAATTCGTTGGCCTTAGTTTCTAATTCAGATTGAGATAAATCTAATAAGAAATTTTCAACTAATGGAGCGTCCTTTCTGAATTTTGGACCGAATAATTTCTTAGTTAAATCAATTTCGTATTTGGTAACTTCGATTGGAGTTTCTAATTTTTCTCTAACGACCATCTTTTCCTTGGTCTTGTTAGAATGAACAGTTAAATCGAAGGCAGATCTGTCAGCACAACCTACACATTCAATCCAACCGTAAGAGGTCAATAATTCACCATCCCAACAATCGGTAGCATAATGAGCCATTTCGTTACCCATATGTTGACGGAATCTTAGTTTAGTCTTGTCAACACCGATCTTGACCAAGAATTGGTAGATTCTACCAATGAAGTAACCTAGAGTTTCGTTATCGATCATTTTACTTTCAACGGCCTTACCAATAGTTTCAGTAATTGGTTCAGTGGAACCGGCTTCTTGAACACCACGAGGTAAGAAAGATAGAGTAATATCCTTAACATCGTTGAATTTTGGATGAGATTTATCTAATGGGTCAACAAAATGTTCAATTTCGGCCATTAAGAATTCACGAACTCTTAATAGACCAGCTCTTGGAGAAATTTCATTTCTGAAAGACTTACCAATGGAGGCAGAAGCGAAAGGAGTCTTACTGTTGTTGAATTCTAATAACTTGTTGAAGTTTAAGAATTGACCTTGGGCAGTTTCTGGTCTTAAGAAACCTCTTAATTGACCAGATGGACCAATAGCAGTTTCAAACATTAAGTTGAAAGCCATTGGTGGTTCTAATGGACCATCGGTAGCTGGGTTGTTAATAGTGTACTTAACCATTAATTCACCTAATTCTTCACCAGAGTAACCATCGATCTTGGCAAGGACAGTTTCATATTCCTTGACAACATCATCTTCTAATTTGATAGCCTTGATTTGCTTGACCTTCTTCTTTCTCTTCTTCTTGTCAGCATCTTCTTCAGCAGTAGCATCATGAGCGATACCTCTAGCTTCTTTGTCACCCTTCAAACGAGCTTCTAGAACTTCTTCGACTAAATGATCAGCTCTGAAGATTTCACCAGTCTTTAAATCTCTACACATCCAATCAGAGAATTTATCGACATGACCAGAAGTCTTTAGGACTTCATATGGGGTCAACATAGTACAGTCAACTTCTAACATATCTTCTTCTAAGATGAAATGTTTTCTCCATGTATCGACGACATTAGCTTGGAATGCACAACCTGGTGGACCATAATCGTATAAACCAGAGACACCACCATAGATGTCAAAAGCTGGAGCGTAGAAAAATCTACCTCTTAAAATACTTTCTAAACTTTCTCTGTTAAAGACAGAAGCGGCTCTAGCCTTTTGGACCTCTAAAGCACTCATTCTTGGTATTTGAACTGTTTTCTTGATTATTTGAGATGAAAGTCTCCTTTGAAATAACTTATTAAACAACACTTTGTAAAAATATTATCTAAAAATTATTAAAACTTAAGTTTACTGAAAATTTAATAGTATAATAGTAAACAGAACGAATTGGATATGAATTTGTTAGAGATTCAGTAATAATAATAATTCAAACTGTGAAATGAAAATTCTACAATTGAGACAGTATGCAGAAAGTGAAATGGTTAACTGAATCTTTCCTGTAAGAAACCTGAGAAAAAGAAACATACCAAATCAAGTCTAAGAAACATTCCTATAAGATACAGCAAATTCAGCAAGCTGCTAACCGACCTGCACAATTGTCGCAATGAGATGTTCCAACTTCGTTGTTGTGACAATAACCTCGAAACTGTTGCAATTGTTCATCAACAGATGAAAAAGCAAGGAAAGCGATGAGCTCGCACAAAAAATTTTGCGCTAGGAAGACACCACCGGCAGAAAAAGAAAGAAGAAGAGACAGAAAATTTTTCTCGAGAAGTCACGTGTAATTCACGTGAATTACACGTGACTTCTCGAATTTGATATTGTATTACTATTAGAAATATCAGTGATGAATAGGAATAAATTTGCTTGATGGAGGGGTGTTAGAAAGTATATTCAATGCTTTACATAACATGTATAACATGTATGTACTCTGCATTTGTATCGCTTCCTTTTTGGTAAAACTATTAAGAGCTTGAATATTTTTTTAGTTATTTAAACATGATTACTTACGTATGTCGGAAAATGTTTCTTATATTTACATGGGTAAGTCGTCTCATTTTTGTGAGTGAGAAGAGCTGATGTGTTTGGTCAATGCAGATTTTTACTTGTAACTCAAGAAGCTTTCGAAATTCTGGTTCTTACCCTTATTTCTTCTTAGATGCATTTTTCTTCGATGCAATCTTACCAGATTTAATTTGTTTTGAGCTGTCATCTAATAAGGACAAATAGTCATCCATACCGAAATCATCTGCCGCAGTCTCCTCTTCAACTTCCTTTGCAACCTTCTTTTCTTGTTTTTCTTCCTTCTTTAATGGTTTAGTCTCTTTCTTGTCCATGGTCTCCTCTGATCCTACCTTCTCTTCCTCTACAGAAAAGATGGAAGAGTACTTTTGTTTGAACTTATCAATACTGCCAGCTGCATTTGCATCTATAACAACTAAATCACTTCTACTAGCATTCCACAACGGATTATTTCTTTGATCTTGAATTAATCTGACTTCAGCCTTTGGGAACTGAGATTTCCTCATTACTACAGAACCATCACTTAATTCGACAGCAACTTCGAATTGATGATATATAGCAGGTCTAGCTCTACCTAGACCAATCTTTTTCATTGGTCTTCTTGGAAGAGTCATTCTTTGTGATCCCGGATAGGTCCCCGTAGAGGCAAATCTACAAAATGGACCAAGTAATTTGAAACTATTATTACTCATATTGCTGTGTTTATGGATATTTAAACTTTTACTTTTGGATAATGAACTTATTTTCCCTAATTTTGATAGAAACGCTATGTATGTAAATAGGTGTCCCTTTAAATAGTTCCTCTCGAAAATTATCTTTATTTTATTATTCCTTCAGCAAATTTTTAATAACTCCAATGTTTGTTTACTATGTGACAGTACCTTTTTATAGTTCTTTCAGTTCTTTATATTGAATGTTTTACCATTTAATTGAATCTGTCTTAATTCAAATTTCACTCTCGGGTCTCGAGCTTCTATCGGAGTCTTCCGCAATTTCTTAGAAACTGATATTTTCATCGTGTTGTACGAAAAGTACACCTTGACCTATATACCGTATCTATTTTATATAAAAATATATATATATAAATATTTATAATTATATCTTATTGATGTTTACGAAACCCTCTAATTCTGTTTGTAATTGTTCTGCAGTTGATGGATCAGATTCTTTGATGCGCGCAATGATATCTTGGAAGTTGGCAGATGAAAGATCAAAATTATTCTTAGATTGAGTAATTTCATCCTCGATGGCATCATCAATATGGATATTCTCATTAGAATCAGATTCTTCAGCTATAAGGGCATCTTCATCAGCTTCACCCGTGATAATGCCGTTGTCATCGTCATCGTAATCAGCGGTTATTTCGGTCTCTTTACTTTGTTCAGTTGTGCTTTCTCTGGTGGTGTTTATATCTGTTTCTTGCTTTATCTCATTATCCATGTCTACATCACCATCTGCATCAACAACGTTATTCTTTTCTGTTCCATTATCACTAATTAATGATTCCTTAACATATTGCATAGATTTAAAATATTTCAATTTATATTTATTGAATTCATGATTACCTTGCGCCAAACAACCTAATTCATATTTCACAATTCTTCTCATTCTCACTAAATCTAATTCACTAAACCAACCAGTAATTTCGTTAGGTTTATCCAAATATTCAGCATTCTCAAATATTTCAGCTACATTCGATTCGTATACCAGTAAATCTATCTGTAACATTAAATACCAAGGAATTTGATTACCATCAAACCTAAACCTTGTATCAATATCACCAGGAATATTAGATTCAAATACGATTTCTTTTAATTTTGGAATATTTTTACGTACTGTAGTCGATGATAATAACTTTCTTTCGATTTTAAAATATTCGGTTTGATACTTGGCATATTCACTTGACGATCTTGGATCACAACCAAATTTGATATATGTATTTCTCCACGGACCCATAGTAAATCTATATGTAAATAACGCAAGCGCGATCTTCAAAGTATGATGGATTCTCTTAGGAATAATACCGTCAAGATGTCTCTTGATCCAAATTGGTCTTCTTTCGAACAATTTTCCCAACAGTTCTAGACATTCTTCCAAACTTTCATAAAATTTAGAGGATTTCTTTGTACCTGGGTAAACTTTTTCCTCCTTTGCAACATTATAATCTTTTTGTAAATTTGGATGTGGTTCCACTGGGATCTTCGCATCGTCCAATGTATGTAAGAATAATTGATAATTTTTAATATAAGAACCTTTAACTTCTGATGCACCATTTGCCTTTTTAACAGCTAATGGATTCTTCTTATATTTATACAAATGTGGGAACCCAATCACTGATAATCTTGGAGGAGGAGGTAATTGATAATCAGAACTTGGAGATTTTAAACTTCTATTAAAGATTAAGTTACTAATATTTTCTTGTGGCATTGTATCATTATCAGGAATAGACTTAACTAATGGTTTTAATTTTGACCATTCTAGTGAACCGAAACCAGAAATGTATTCGTTTGCAGCTGGGACGTTATCTAGATGATATTGGAAATCAGACATTTCTCTAAATTTGATAGTGTTATCAACAACAGCTACAGGTGTGATTTTATAGTCTTTACCCTTAAGAGACGCTAGTGATTTTTGAACATTATTGCTATGTTTTTTCATTGTACCCTTGGGCATTACGACTTTCAATATGACAGAATTGTCTCTAAACGGTACAGGTTTACCCACAATTGGATGTTCGTTGAAAAAACTATTATTCGTTTCACCATCCTTATTGTCTTGTTTATTTAGGTATAATTCCAAATAATTCTCAGTTTCTGGATCAGCATTCTTCTTTAACATTTCTTTGACTTGAGTGATACCTCCACACATATTAACTGCTTTCTTAATACTTTCAGGTTTTGCAGAGACGTGTAATGGAAATTCAATTGAAGGTATTCTTGGTATATCCAAGGTATATTCTTTAGCGAGGACGGTTGATTCTTCATGCTGTGTGTCATTAGTAGATTGATCTAGGAAGTTCAAACGGATACCATTTGTGGTACCGTCTCCGTTAGCAGGTTGTTCTGCATTCATTCTTGTATTATATAGCTTATCACTTATATATTTACCTTGATTAATGGCCATACCACTCTTTTTTCTCTTTTAATGGTCTCTCTTTATATGTTTGTTTATAACTTGTAAAGTCAGACTTTCCTTTCTCGGAAGCGCGACTTCTAGAAATTTCAGTCCCAAATGATTGCACTAAAGGACTTTTTTACTGAACATGAAAACATTCATAAAACATACTATTTCTGCGATAATATTTACATTTTTCTTTATCGATTTTTTTTCATTAATTATTGTCATTTATTTATGTATTATTTATTTATTTACTGTACAATGCGCTCATAAGAAAGTTGTCATCAAAAACCGAGTTCTTGTAACTTCTCTAGATCAAACCTTTCTCTCTTTCGAGCCTTATTTTCATCTTTGTATACCAATCGGTTAATGACTCACCATTCTTATTTAATACTATAATAATAGCTGTCATATTATCAAAACCTACACCTGTACTACTATTAGCTTGAGCAATTCCATGATCTAAAAGTTTCGGTATAATTCCATCAAGTTTAATCCCTTGAGTTAAATGATATTTAATGAAACGTATTAGTTGTTTATTACTGTAAACATCCCATATACCATCACATGCCAATACTAAAAATTCATCCTTTTTGTAATCTATCTTATGCATTAAAACATCAGGTTCTACTGTAACTTGAGCCTCTTGTGGAGCGATAGACAAATTATTTATATAATTCCCCTTAACGTTCCTTCTATTTTGATTATTATATTGTACACCCCTTTTGAATTGGAAGTCACTAAATGCTCTACTTAATGCAAGTACACCACCAACTCTCCCTAGAGAGACAGTCCCACCGTTATCATTAATTCTTAATAATTCACCAATGTGTTGTGGTTTGTGATCATATGACATAGTCTTTATACCGTCGTTTTTAGAAGACATAATACAACGAGAATCACCACAATTCACAACATAAACCATTTCACCATTAATTATTGCAGCCATTACACCTGTTGACCCACATGTACTATTGGCGAAATGTTTATACAATTCATTATCTTGTAAAATATAAGCGTCCTTAAATATTTGTGAAATTAACCCTTCTAAAGTTCTAAACACTCTTTTAATTCTCCCATCATCGTCATTATTCTTGGATTTGGATCTTATAACAGTATTAATATCCCCGACATTATGCATTCCAACTGCACCATAATGATGATTTTCAAACGCGTATGTAACCCATTTAGCTAATCCACTCTTGGGATTGTACCCTCCATCATCTTTTCCACCACTTAAAAATGCAGAACAATCAGATCCACCGTGTCCATCAAATACAGCGAATAAACTCAATATATAAGTTTCGATCTTATCCCTAAATGGATTATAGAATTGTAAATGTATGGAATCGTCTTCGTTGATTATCATATGTGCATCTTCTTGAGTCAATCTATAACCTTGCATAGATCCTATGCAATTGAAGAAACGTGGAGATAAGCTTGATACTTGAGTCGAGGGTCTATGATCTTTATAATCATTGTATTGTATAGTTTTCTCCGTTAATGGATGTGACAATAATTGTCCCATTGTAAAATTTTGGAATGTTGTTAAAGCTGAGAGTGAATGAAACAGTTATAGCAATATGTATCTAGTGACACTGAAACTATAGCTACAATTTTGTTCCTGAGGGTGTATGGTATCTTATTCTCTGGTCATTGTTGGATTTTATATATGTTGTTTTATCGCGGTGTGAGAATCTAGGTTTTTAAAAATTTCACATAGGGCGAAAAACATACACTCGTTGTGATGAAAAGATGGAAAAGCTACCGACACACAATGGTGAACGGTTGTTATTTAAACGAGCGATCGAGTTGTAATGAGATATCAATAGAATTAAAAAGGGGTAATATATATTTGTGTATTTATGGAAATATAGAGACGTTAAATTAGGCACTGGTACCGTGAACAGCCGAGGTTGTAGCAGTATTGTTCAATTCGTGGACAAAATTCTCACCCCAGAATGATGATGTATATTTAGAGATATATTTGTAAAGTTTTTCCCAATTAGCTTCTTTCTTTTCATCGGATAAAGTTAGAGCCTCATTTATAGATTCAGATAAATCATCGGTGTTCCATGGGTTGACAATTAATGCACCATTCAGCGATTGTGCAGCACCTGTAAATTCTGAAAGGATTAATGAACCTTTCTTTTCTTGTTGACAAGCAATATATTCGTAGGATACTAAATTCATACCATCTCTTGTTGAAGAGACTAAACAAACATCACTTGCTGCATACAATGAAATTAATTCTTCAAATGGAATTGATCTATGCATGAAATGAATTGGAACGAATTCAACAGTACCAAATTGACCGTTAATTCTACCGACTAATTCATTAACTACAGATCTTAAATATTGATATTCTTCGACATCACCACGACTTGGTACAGCTAATTGTACCAAGACGACCTTACCGATCCATTCAGGATGTTCAGATAGAAAGACCTCCATAGCATGTAATTTTTGTGGTACACCTTTAATGTAATCTAATCTATCCACACCTACGATAATTTTACAACCTTTAAAAGTTTCCTTTAGTTGCATAATTCTTTTCTGTACACTTGGTTTCTTTAACCCTTCAGTGAAATGATCAACATCGATACCAATTGGGAATGCACCGACATTAACGAAATGTCCTTCGTATTCGACACCATTAGGCAAAGTATTAATATTCAATACTCTTTGTACGGAGGATAAGAAATGTCTAGCGTAATCATAGGTATGGAACCCTAATAAATCACAACTTAATACACCTCTTAGGATTTCTTGTCTCACAGGTAAGATTCTATAAATTTCTGATGAAGGGAATGGAGTATGTAAGAACCAGCCTAATTTCACATTTTGCAGTTTTTTCTGATTAATATTATGTCTTAACATTTCTGGAAGTAACATTAAATGGTAGTCATGAACCCAAACTAAGTCGTTGTCACTAATATTTTGAATAATTTCATTAGCAAAAGTTAAATTAGCTTCATTGTAAGCTAACCAAGCATTTTCATCGAAATTGATCTCACCTGGATGATAATGGAATAAAGGCCATAGAATGGAATTACTGAACCCATTATAATGTAAATCAGCAATTTCATCAGTTAAGAAAACTGGGATAGCATTGAATTTTTCCTTTAAATCCTTTTTAACTTTTGCCTTTTCATGATCAGGAATTTCTAAACCTGGCCAACCATACCATTGGAAAGTGGCTGTTTTCTTCAGCCCTTGTAAAGCGGTAACTAAACCACCACTTGACATAGTATATTCATATTCACCTGTTTCATTATTCTTAGTAATTGTGACAGGTAATCTATTCGAGACAACGACGATATTGCCCTGGATATCTAACTTCCTATCAGCACTTTGAGTCATTGCAAAAATTCGTTAGTATTGTGCTGTATCTTGTATTGTAAAACTGTTTCTTAGACGTGGACGGAATTTCTAGAAACAAAGTCACTTTATATGTATCTTAGTCTCTCTAATCCATGTGTAAAAAGGGTTCCAATTCGTTTCCTTCCCACCATCCCTTAGCAGCAACAGAGAAGTTTTCGTTTCATTGGCGATCTTTCGGCTCATAAAGGGGTGGCCGAGAGATTCTCGCAGTCAATTATCCGTACAAAGCACGAGAGGGTCATCTAGGCACGTGACTTTGAGCATAATAACTAAGAAGGCAACAAAGAAAGTACGTCATGTTCATCTATTGATATTGATATATGTTCGTTTAGTTTAGTTTATTTTAGTTTAAAAGTATGTAAAGTTATATAATGTATATGGATGAAATTGGTTCTCTTAGATTAGGGATTCAGTTGGAGCTTTGTTATCTGGAGTAACATCAGCATCCTCATTTTCTTCTTCTTCTTCTTCAGCGTCTCTTGATCTATCGTAGAATTCATCTAGAATCTTTGGAGAGATTCTATTTAGCATTTCCTTTGGATAAATTCTTAATAAACTCCAAGCTTGATCTAGAGATTCGAAAACGGTTCTGTTTTCATAAGCACCTTGAGAAATGAATGTCTTTTCGAATTTTTCCAAAAATTCTAAAGATAATTTATCTTCGATAGATAAAGCTTCTTCACCAACAACTGCCTTCATTGCAGCAGCATCTCTACCAATGGCATATTTAGCGTATAATTGATTTGAGACATCACCGTGATCCTTTCTAGTCATACCTTCACCAATGGCAGATTTCATTAATCTACTTAATGATGGTAAAACATTAATTGGTGGATAGATACCTTTGTTGTGTAATTGACGGTCAATAGAAATTTGACCTTCTGTAATATAACCAGTTAAATCAGGAATTGGATGTGTAATATCATCATTTGGCATTGTTAAAATTGGAATTTGAGTAATGGAACCATTACGACCTTCGACTCTACCGGCTCTTTCATAAATTCTGGATAAATCTGTGTACATATAACCTGGGTAACCTCTTCTACCTGGGACTTCTTCTCTTGCGGCAGAAACTTCTCTTAAAGCATCTGCATAAGAGGACATATCTGTTAAGATAGTTAAGACATGACGTTCAGTTTGATAAGCTAGATATTCGGCAGTAGTTAAAGCTAATCTTGGAGTAATGATTCTTTCAATGGTTGGATCATTAGCTAAATTCATGAAAAGGGAAGTTCTCTCTAAGGAACCATTTTCTTCGAAATCTTGTTTGAAGAATCTAGCGGTTTCTAAATTAACACCCATCGCACCGAAAACAATAGAGAAATTTTCTTCATGACCATCATGAACATCCTTTGTTGGTCTAACTAAACCGGCTTGTCTACAAATTTGTGCAGCAATTTCATTATGTGGTAAACCAGATGCAGAAAAGATAGGAATCTTTTGACCACGAGCGATAGAATTCATTGTATCAATAGCAGAGACACCTGTAGAGATCATTTCTTCTGGGTAAATTCTTGCGTATGGATTAATTGGAGAACCATTAATATCTAAATAATCTTCAGCGAAAACAGTTGGACCGTTATCAATTGGCTTACCAGAACCATTGAAGATTCTACCTAAAGTATCTTCAGAGACAGGAATTCTTAGATTTTCACCTGTGAATTCAACTGTTGTCTTCTTGACATCAATACCAGAAGTACCTTCAAAGACTTGAACAATAGCTCTATCACCTCTAACTTCTAATACTTGACCTTGTCTAACTGTACCATCAGGTAAAGTTAAATTAACAATTTCATTGAAACATGGGAATTTAACTTTTTCCAGAATGACTAAAGGACCATTAATACCACTAACAGTGTTATAATTTAGTCTTGGTTTAATCTTAAAACCTTCTTGAACAGCTTTCTTGTTCAATTCAAATAATTCTTGATCAGATAGTGCCATGGCGATGTTGTTATTACGGAATGTGCTGGATACCTTTGTGATTGAAAACCTATATACACACTATATAAACATAGACTTGTAATTATATACAGTTATATATATATATATGCTAGAGAAACAGAAAGTCACTTGTTGCTGTTGCTTGCAGTAATCCGTAATGAATTCCTGAGGTTGCTGTTGCTGTTGCTGCTCTTTTTTTTTCTGTTGCAGCTGGAAATTGAACAGTGAATATTTACAGCCAGGGAACGGCAGCAAGTGTGGCCCAAATGCTCAGAACAGGCCGCACAAACGGTAGCAACGGAAATTTTTTTTCTGTGGGCAAAAATTATTTGCAACCAAGCCCTAGGGTATGTATGTAGGGTATTGGGCATGTGGCAGTATACCGATTTATCATGATTACTGTGTATCACGGTCTGTGGCTGTCTAGTAATTGCTCAATGGTCAGTAGTATGTCCTGGAATCTGCTATGGGTAGTGGTAGTATGGGGCTCGGTTAGTATATACTTGTTGCGATTGGGTATTTGACCAGTGTATAGGCCATACAGCAAGCCATCGACGTCTATTTGGTCTACAAGGTACGCTATATCTATCGGTATGTATGGGGGAGGGAGCGTGCCGTTGTATTGACACAGGAATACAATATTGAATGTTATTCTGGTGAGCCATATTGCGATGTGTTCCATGACGTGTCTGTCCCTCAGCTGAATCAGTTCATACATTGTATACTCTGAAGGAGAGTTATCGTCGATGCTTGGTTGTTTCTCTTTATCTATTTTCATTATGGGATATGGTAACACCAATGACAGTAACTTGGCTCTTATCGTTAGATATTGAAATAGCTTGAATGTGGAATCTCTAACAACATTTGTAGGTAACTTCGATGATGTCCTTGCTGATATTATAGGTTCGAAACATATCGTATATGGGATGTCCCTTGAACGTGTCTTGTTTATTATAAACCATTCGTTCAACATTTCAATACTTTGTTCTTGTCTCTTTGTGACAACTCTCTCGATTTGTTCCATTTGATCCTGTGATATGTTCCCTGAAACATAACGTATAGACTTAGGATTGTGTGTTTTAATTTCCTCTACCTCACCTCTCAATTTGGCAATATATTGTCTCTTGTTCTTAATATTGTTTGTCATGTTTTCTAATCGTATCCTTAATTGTCCAATATTTTTCCTTACCTTCAAATTATGAACTTTTGACATTCTTTGTTTCAACAATATTCCACCATGGTTCAACGTCTTACCATTACTGTCTTTATTCAAAGACTGTTTCAAAATTGAATCGATCTGTCTATTTAATTTTTGATTGGTATCATTGATAGTCAACAGTTTGAACTTTAAAGTAGTTATAAGTTGTGGAGACGTCTTTACACAATTTGAACAATAAAATTTATCTGAATGATTATAACATACTTGACATTGCATTATCAAATCGTTCAGACACTTTGTACCTTTTGTATATCTTCTATCTTGTTCCCTTTGCTTTGTTGTTATTGTTTCATTTTCCCGATAGCTTTCTCTTAAGGGAATAAATATTTATCATCATTTATCTCAAATTATAAAAAAATAAACGTAATTATATGAAATCTATAAAAAAATATTACACAATTATATCACTGGACTTTGGTTTCTTCTTGTAGATGCTGATCTTTTGACCCCTGGTAGACCGATTATTGGACTAATATTTCTGTGACCTTCCATCTTGGATTCTGGCATTGTTACTGGAGTCATTGAACTATAGAAACTTGTTCTCTTTGATGAGTTGTTACTGGTCGAGTTACTATTTGTGCCTGAAACATTTCTTACTTTTCTTAATTTAATTATTTGTAAATCTGTGATATCTTTCTCTACTGTAGTTGTACCCATTTGAGTACCTAAATCAATCATTTGATCCTTATAGTACACATACTCATTTGACATTGTTTCTGTATTTTCATTTAATGCATCATGGAATTGTTCATCCAGCGTATCGTTACTCTCTTTGTACATCTCTTCGAATTCAGTGGACTGTACATTCAGATCAGTCATTTGTTCAATTAAGGTATCTTCATTCTCATCTAATGTATCAATCATTTGAAATTTTAAGGAATTCAATTCATCAAGTTGTCTCTTTAAATCAGTAATATCGTTATCATAATGTGACTCCATCATCTTATTTGCTTCAACGAGACTTGAATATTGTGATTCAACCATAAACAATTCATCATTTATTGAAGAATCACCATTATTATTCTTATTATATTCTTTCTTCAAGGATCTATTCTCTTTATTTAATGTATTATATTTTTCGTTTAAATCATTTAGATCAATCTCAAGATCCTTTAAATGGTCAGTCTCTCTATTCAATAGATTCTTCAAAGTTTCATTCTCATTCTTCAATTGAGATAACGTATCTACTAATTTCGATTCTTTATCTCTATTATTCTCGAGTTTTGTCAATAGGCCTTGTGATTGCATCGATAATTGAAGGTTCGTACGTGATAAAATGTCAATTTGTTCATGTAGCGATTCAATAACTTTTGTAGATGATGGAATAACGTTAGTCCCATCCATATCAACGAAAATATCACTGGTTGTCCTAGTAGGTGATTTTTGTAAATTCGCCATAAAGATATTGTGATGTGGTGCTAGCTTTGTCGGAGAGGATAACGGTGTTGCTGCACCATTACTGGTTCCATGACTTGACCAATCGACTTTCTTGTTACTCATGATATATTTTGGGGTATTATATGGTATTGTATAATGGTATATTGATATAAACCTTGTGTGCTTTTATGTAATTATCCACCTATCGCTGTTTGTTGTTGTTGTTGTTTGTTTACATTTTAAATCGATCGAATTTTTCAGAAAATTTCAATATGAAACAGAATTATGAAAGTGCATAGATATAGCTATAATTGTTTCTATCAAGAGAGATCTGAACCCGTGAGGTTATAATGATCAAGACGTACATAAATTTATATAATTACGTCCTAATTTACACCCTCTTCACAGTGGCTCGTTGGCACGTTCTCAAATATTTTGGTCCCGAGACCATGGCAAGGTCCCCCGCAGTCCCAAATCCTACAATATACCATTCACACGGTTCTAAGATTCATATACTATATTAATCATGGTGTTTAGATTCCTTTATAATCACTCTCTTGCAGACACTAAGATTATTTCTAGAATGTTCATTGCTGACTAACATCCATTTTTTTACATTTGCACACAGAATTTGTTTTCGCCCAGTGAGCAAAAAAGTTGCGAAATATAAAACTGGGAGTGTTATTTTAGACAGACATTGACAACTTTTACCATTTCTTATCACCTTCATTTATAAGAGAGGTATCATTCTCACATCACTGGTATCGGTATTCATATTATATCAGTTTACGACAAGTTTATATTGCTATTCAATACATCTGGATACATTAAACTTATTAGAAAATACTGATTGAAAATATCAAGAAAACCAATAAATACATTTTACATTTCGAAAACATGTCACAAATCGCTTCTCCAAATACTGCTGCTATTGCAGCTACTTCTGGTTTAACTGCGAGAAACGGTAGAAGAGGTCCAAACTTAAATATCGTTTTAACTTGTCCAGAATGTAAAGTTTATCCACCGAAAATTGTGGAAAGATTCAGTGAAGGTGATGTAGTTTGTGCGTTATGTGGTTTAGTGTTGTCTGATAAATTAGTAGATACTAGATCTGAATGGCGTACATTCTCTAATGATGATCAAAATGGTGATGATCCTTCTCGTGTTGGTGAAGCTTCGAATCCTTTATTGGATGGGAATAATTTATCAACGAGAATTGGTCAAGGTGAAAATACAGATATGAGATTCACTAAAGAATTAAATAGAGCTCAAGGGAAAAATGTAGTGGATAAGAAGGATAATGAAGTGCAAGCTGCTTTTGCAAAGATTACAATGCTTTGTGATGCAGCTGAATTACCTAAAATTGTTAAAGATTGTGCTAAAGAAGCTTATAAATTATGTCACGATGAAAAACCGTTAAAGGGTAAATCTTCGGAAAGTATAATGGCTGCATCTATCTTATTAGGTTGTAGACGTGCTGAAGTTGCAAGAACTTTTAAAGAAATCCAATCTATTATCCATGTTAAGACAAAAGAATTTGGTAAAACACTTAATATTATGAAAGGTATTCTAAGAGAGAAAAGTTCCGATGGGTTTATTAAGATTAATACTGATAATATGAGTGGTGCACAGAATTTAACATATATTCCAAGATTTTGTTCTCATTTGGGTTTACCTATGCAAGTTACAACAGCATCAGAATATACTGCAAAGAAATGTAAAGAAATTGAAGAAATTGCTGGTAAATCACCTATTACTATTGCTGTTGTCTCCATTTATATGAATATTCTTTTATTTAAAATTCCTGTCTCTGCTGCCAAGGTAGCTCAAATTCTACAAGTTACTGAAGGTACTATTAAATCAGGTTATAAAATTTTATTCGAGCATAGAGATATTGCAGTTGATCCACAATTAATTGAAGATGGTGTTGTTAGAATGGACAATTTACCAAGAGTTGAAAAGGATAGAAGTTCAAAAGCTGATAAAAAAATAATCTAGAATAAGTTTATTCCAGAGTGTTTCAAGATATTAATAGAAAGAAAGAAATACGTTTGATTGTAATGGTTCGTGAGGGATATGAGAACTCTAGGATAGAGAAATATAGCAAAGCTCAATGACTACTGTCCCTATTGTATAATAAATAATGTATAGATTCTATACACAGTTAATACATATATCAACTCATTTATTTACTACAGCTTCTAAATTTTCTTGAAGTTTTTTTATATTTTTTTTATTACTAAATTACAAATAAAATTACGTATAACTTACATGCCCATACCAAATTGTTTGGCCATTTGTTGCATTTGTGGATCATCCATCATTTTCATCATTTCACCCATATCTGGCATACCACCACCATTACCACCAAACATGTTCATCATTCTGTTCATCATGTTTGGATTTTGTCTCAATTGTTGTTGTGCTTCTTGCATCATTTGTGGTGAAATATTTGGCATACCTGGCATACTTGGCATACCACCCATCCCCGGCATACCACCCATTCCTGGCATACCACCCATTCCTGGCATACCACCCATTCCTGGCATACCACCCATTCCTGGCATACCTCTTCCACCACCTTGTTTAGCGGCCTTGGCACTTTGTGCCATATTAGCCATCATTTGTTGTTGCATCAAAATCATTTCAACATCAAATACGGAACAACCAGACCCTCTTGCGACTCTAACCAACCTACTTGGTTGATCTATAAATACTCTACCATCAGAATTTAATTCTTCTTTAGTCATTGAATCTAGTACATACACCATTTTCTTCATACTCTTGGATGTTTCTTCTTCACCAACTTGATTCATCATATTACCCATCCCAGGAATCATTTGTGCAATGTTTGACAATGGGCCCATCTTCATTATAGTTTGCATTTGCTTCTTGAAGTCAGCCAATGTAAATTTACCTTGCTGAATATTCTCTATCATTGCTTGTGTATCCTCTTTATTTGATACCGTTTGAATTTGTTCAAATAAACTTTCAATATCACCTATACCTAATAACTTCGATACGAAAGACTTAGGTGAGAAACTTTCAAAATCGTGTATATGTTCACCTGTACCTATAAATATAATTGGTGTATTTGTCGCAGCAACTGCAGATATGGCACCACCACCTTTAGCGTGACCATCCATCTTTGTTAATATAATAGCACCAAAATCAGATGATTCCTTGAAAGCCTTAGATTGTTGTTCAGCAGCTTGACCAATGGAGGCATCTAAAACCATAATAGTTTGATTTGGTTTAACCACTCTAGAAATTTCAATCATTTCACGGAATAATTCTTGTTCTTGACGATGTCTACCAGAGGTATCGACAATAATAACTTCGAATTTCTCTTTCTTAAACTTAGTAATACCTTCGTCTGCAACTTTAACTGGATCTGTTTCAGTGTATGAACCAAAGAATGGAATTCTAGCTTTAATAGCATTTTGTTTCAATTGATCGAATGCACCAGCACGGAAAGTATCAGCACAAACTAAACCAACTTTAAAACCTCTCTTTGCGTAGTAGACAGCCAATTTAGTACAGGATGTAGTCTTACCAGAACCTTGTAAACCGACGAACATAATCACATTGGTCTTCTTCTTCTTAGGTTTAAATGGTTCCTTTTCATGACAATCGACCAGGTTACAAAGTTCATCAAAGACAGTCTTTTGAATTAGTTTCTTAGTTTGAACATTATTTACTGATTTCCCTTTATGTTCCATCAATTTACTCTTTATATTGTTTCTCAATTTAGATACCAATGAAATATTAACATCTGCTTCTAATAATGCAGTAACAATACCCTTTAACATGGAATCTACTGCAGTAGCGTAATCATCCTGCGTATTGGATAATGCGCTGTTAACAGCACCGTTGATACGCTTACCTAAGTCAGCTAAAACCATATTTCCTTAAATCTATGAGTCTCAACAACGATATCCGTTTGATTTGGCAATATGAATTAGCTAGAAGTTATATATCCTGTCTTTAAATGATTCATAGCTACATTGCTCTGGTAATTGTCCACCAACATTTTTTCGTTCGCTGTGGCCGTTTGGTTGTTATGTTAACGCATCATTTTCCATCAGGCAGAAATGTCATCATGAACGATAATACCACAACTACATTACAGTTAAAACAAGTGAAACTCAAAGAGAAGTTACGCCAGGACGCTAAGGTCGCAGCAGGTTGACTGTTTTTGGTACTTTCTAATTGTACTAGAGAATTCAGCTCTGCTATTTTGGTTTAATTGGCCTTATCTTATTGGTAAAGTGTTCGTTTTGGGGGTTCATCTATCGAGCTTAAGACAAACATCTCAGAAATGATTAAGGATATAGTGATCATTGATCCTACCAGGAGTCATAATGATGATGATACACATAAATCACTAGTTTTGTTCCATGAGTTCGGGGAGAATGCTGGAAATTCTACCCTTAATGATAAATTGAACCGTATTGGTATAATTCAAGGTCTTTGGTCTCTGACGGAATCCTTTGGATCAGATACTGATACTGAAACTGAGAAAGTTATTGAACTAGATAATGAAATTATAATTGTGATTAAACTTGAGGATCAGTTTTTTATGGCTTTATCCATTGATGATTATGAAAATTTAGATGATGTTGCAGTTGACAAGAATAAGATACCGTATCAGTATTATTTCGGTCATCTATGGCTTTGTTATAAGTTTTTTGTTTTACGACATGGTACATTCCTTAGGTTTGAGGATAATTCAAAATTGACTAATTGTTTGAATGAACACATTATTACATTCTGGAACGATATTTATTTGAAACCAGAAACTTTAATACGACAAGGTATAGACGTCCTATTTCCAGAATCTTTTAAACGATCAGAATTGAAAGATTTGATTGGAGGTGAGTCTCAACAAGATATAGATGATGATGAAACATGGGATACCATGATCAACAGGAAGATTTTACTGCAGGAAGAAAGCTATTTAGGTGTCAAGGATATTTTGGTGTACAATTTACCTTCAGACTTTAATAAAGCAAACGGAAAAGATGATTCGGAATCCCATACTAAGATCGGTACTAAATATTTTGGTCTTGTAGAGAATTTTTGCCAAACGTTTGAAAGTTTACCAGATATCTCCAATTGGATATATCACTTATTTAAACAATACGATAATATATCAAGTCACGTACTTGCAGGAAATACACATTATACAGGTGTACCAACAACTGAGAATCAACCAAATGACACTGCAAATTCAGTACCTGGGGTGGAAACTTCCAATTCTTTCACGTTTGGTAACAGATTTTATCATAATATGACACTGCCTATATCGTTTGCATACGATGTTGTTCAAGAAGTTGGTGTCACGGCAGGTGTATCCAGCAGTGTCTCCTATTTGAAAAGTTACATTCCAGCTTGGACAACTCAATCGAAGAGGAATAACGTTATTGATACCCCACAAAGGAAACGGTACGGCTATTTGATTTCACCGTTATCTAATGATCAATTACCTTCAAATTACAAAATTATATCGATGTACCTTAAATTTGGTACTCATTTTGATTTTTATAACGTTTTGTTCTGGTATTATGAGGACATGTTAGCTGTTATAATATGTGAAAGAACATTTGATAAGATATGGGAAACTGATTATTTGAATGATTTAAGTTTTATATTGTCCCTAAGTATGGAGAAATTATACAATAAACTAGAGAAGGTTGAACGGCCAATGCAAGAAAATTTTGGTTATTTTATCGTTGACAAAGGACAAGCAGGAAATGAGTTAAGATCTTCATTACCATCTTGTATTGGTCTGTTGGACCAGGAACCCAATGGGATATCTCCGTTGAATCTAATGATTGATGGTTGGGATAAATTAACAAATCAAGAGAGAAATAACGATGGGATAATGGGTCTCGACATGATGGGTTCCTTATTTCAAATAGGCAAATCTACAGAGAAGCCCATAAAGGACAAAAAGACTGTACACAATCCATATAATAATACATTTTTGGATTTAATGGAAGTTGATAAATTATGGATCCTTTCAAAAGAACTGTTAATATTCCTCAAATCTGTAGATAAAACAGAGACGCGGCCTGAATTTGTTGAAGAAAGATTGCTCACTCTAAGTAACGGGGTATTATGTTATATCAAGAATGATAATAACCGACTTGTAATAATTCTAAAAAATTGGTTCGATAGCAAATATGATGACTATCCTACAAAGGAAACTACGTTATTTAACAATCTAGGTATCGACGTAACTAGTTGGTGGGCTAAGAAGAAATACGATATAGATGTGTAAATGATATTACAATATTTATGTATAAGTGCGCAAATATATATATGTACGAATAAATAGTGTTTGGATATATACTGGGGTAGTGATAATAGTTGATGAATGTATTTTGTATTGCTTTTGGGAATAAATAAAAATGAATGAGAATGGTTTTTGTAATGTTCTCTTTTTGATAATAATGATTATTTGATTAATTAGGCTTCCAGATAAAACTTAAATTCTTCAAAATTATTATCTAGTTCGTGCTCTTCGATTTCACGAAGATCTGTCATGAAATCAATCGTATGTGGGTCCTTAAATTTATCCTTACCACGGCACCAAATTAATTTGTAACCTAAATAAATACCTAAATCGATGAAAATCATAAGATAATTGAATAGAAAATCCTGAACGTTCCATAATTTACGGAAGAAAACTGTGTAACCTTGAATGAAAATCATTGCTGTTGCACATACCATACCGAAAATTGCGGTCCAAGGTTGCCACCATGATGTAAATGGTAAAGGTGGCAAAGTATCCTTCTGTACCAAATAAGCTCTTCTGAAGAATAAATAAATAATGCATAAACAAACAAAATTAATTAGTTGTGAAGTTGTAATGATATTAACTAGCCAATTTAAAACCACAGCACTATTTGAATTTAATTGTAATAAAGATATAAGAGCCCAACATAATGAAATACCTACAGCATAAATTGGAACACCTTGTTTATTACATCTTGTGAAAATCTTTGGAGCATACCCATCTAAGGCCATACCATATAAGGTTCTTGAAGAGCAATATGTGTAAGCGTTACCTGCAGAAAATGCAGCTGTAATTAATGCAATGTTGACGACATCTGGAAGGATTCTGATCCCTAGATTAAGCATTGAAATCACGTATGGGGAAGAACCTGCACCTGGTCTAGATTCGTTAATTGCAGCAGTTAATGCAGCATCGTTAGCTGAACAAACAATACCTACACATAAACAACTACCAATAAACATAACGGTCAGTCTAACAAAGACTTGTTTAAATGCTTTGGGTAGAACCTTTCTTGGTAATTTAACTTCACCGGCTAACATGGAAATATATTCCCCACCAGCAATCGTGAAAGAAGCTTGAATTAAACAAGAAAGGAAACCTTGGAAATAACCTATACTGGCACCTCTATCTACACCATCTGGGAAATATTTCTTAAATGGTGCATCTCCAAAGTATCTGAACCCATATACATCATGATGTGGGTTCCCACCGACCATAGTAATAAAAGAATAAAGGAATAACCCTGCTGCTAAAATAATTTTAAATGAGGATAACCAAAATTCTAGTTCACCATAGTAACCTACCGCACAAACTGATATCAATAGATATAATATCGCTTGAACTACTAATGGTATCGCAGGAGAGTAATCATCCCTCCAGAAATGTATTATTGTATTTACAGAGACAATTTCGAATGGAATTTGAACACACTCTAAAAACCAAAAATTCCAACTTGCCATCAATGCTAATGACTCGTCGGTACACTTTTTAGCTAATCTTAAAAATGGCGAACTCACCGGTAGGAAAGAAACCATCTCCGCAGTAGACACAGTTATGCATAAGATAGGAATACACCATAATGCAAATGTAATTAAAAGGAACCCTGCACCACCATGATACAAAGGTTTCCCTATCGCAACGAATAATGCTGTACCAATAACACCAGAGATTGCAATAAATTGAACATGTCTATTAACTAATTTTCTGTGAGTCTTGGTACTATGTAATAAGTTTGTTCGAGAATTATTCTCTTCCTCATCATTATCCTCATCCTCTTCCTCATGAGTATTATCATCTCTACCCATATCATATATCTCATAGTCATTCCCTTCTTCATCTTTCTTAAACATTGTATTATGACGATGCAATGAATTATTGGCTCCACTATCAAATGTATCCTGTGTAATGTAATTCTTGTCCTTAGTTATTGACCATTGATCATTGTCGTCTTCCTCATCATTATACGGCGATACCGACGAAGCACCGATATTATGTCCATTCAAATTCATACTGAATTAATTTGATTACTTTGTGGAGTTATGTACTTCCTCACTACTTATAACACAGAATGATATAGACTATTCCTGTGACAGTTTTATAGGTTTGACGACCTTTATTTTATCTTACTAAGTTGCAACATACAACAGTCAGCTTTTTTCGTCATAGAGAAAAAAAAATATGAGTGACTTCTATTGCAGGTACCGTTGTGATATCGGAGCTGTCATGCTGAGCGCGCTGTATAAACAGCTGTTCGTCAGTCGCTCTGTCGCTCCGTTTGTTTCGGCGGATCGCTGTAACGAAGTAATGCTCTGCTATTGTCTGGCTATTGTTCCCTGTTGAATGACGTCTTTGATACAGGCATAGAGGTTGTAAGTCAGATCCGATAAGAGGATGAGTAGCTAGCAGAAGGGGGGCCTGCTTATGATAGGCTGAATTCATTCCAGATAAGGAGAGTATGTTGATAACCTGTTGAGACCTTTTGGTATCTAATACTTTCAATCGGATCTCGTTTTAGTGAATGTGAGAGGTTTGTGGCATAAGTATAAATTGAACAACGATAAGGAACGATTGAGTAACAGCTGTAAAGTTTTATATATGTGAGAGTGTCAGAATATCTGTAGGTGCGTCTATACAGTTTTTCCAGAATATCACTTTTCTCTTTTTATTTATTCGTTGAAGCGGATTTGATATTATAGGGTCTTGTAGCAAAACGATAAATTTATAAATTTTCTGCATATATCTGTTTCCATCTTCAAAGAATTATTAATTATATTACTTATATGTACAAATATTATTTATTCTCCATTGTCTTAGCCTTTGAAATCAATAGAGAAATACCGTCCATTAATATTATGCAATTCTGTAACACCCGTCTTAACTCGAACATTAATATCTTCTTCCTCATCATAATTATCCTCTGGATCAATATCCATAGGGTGAGCCTGTGATTGCTCATATATATTTTGTACACTTTGCCATCCTGTCTCATACGTTGGCATGAAACCATTTTCATCAACACTACTTTCAAATTCTTGTTTAGTACCTGTGGTTGTATTGTTTGCATATTGACTATGCCCCATGGTTGTAGTATTATTATTGTTATTATTCTCAGTTTCCTTCTCATTTAATTGCTTAGAGATGATCAAATAGACATAACTTTCCAATGACCACTCATACCATACGCATTTTCCATTCATTCTTCTATTAAACATTACCGAGATTTCTGTGTCGTCATTAATTAATAAGGGTTCCTTTAAAGGGAATACCAAAGGTGACCAAGAAAATAAATTAGACTTAGCACGTTCACCGGTTTCATTACCGTCTAGACGAACTACACTTGTATGATCAGGTATGATTGATATCCTTATATCATCGTATAATTTGGCACTGAAATATCCGATTATACCATGAATTTCACTACGGTGTTTAACCTTAAATTCAATCGTATTATTTTTGTTAAAGATATCGAATGAACCACTGCTATTCTTATGAGGATGTTCAAAAGTCCATAGTTCATGAACACGATTAGATAAAATATTGTAAGGAATATTATGCATTACCCATGGCTCCTCAAGATAATTCTCACCCTGAAATTTTAATTTTTGGTAAAGCAATGGACATACAATAGGAGCAACGCTAGAAGTATATGACTGTGGAATGAAAATAGTATCTTTTTTTGAATGATTTTGTTCAATATTCCATAGACATTCAGGTGATAATTCATTACAACCGAATGATCCTAATAATTCACTAATACATAAATCAACTTTATCAGTTGATTTCCAAGTTGTCATATCTTCATGGATTAATGTAACTGTATTGTTCCAATGCTCAAAATTTCTTTTCTGTAAATACAAGAATGCCTGTGGATTTTTTTCTAATGCAATAACTCGAACCCTAGATAAAATTTCAAGCTTCTTACAAATATCAAACACTTGACCCACCAATGGACCACGACCAGCGCCTGCCACTAGTATGACAATATGATCGTTATTACGTTGTCTTCTACCTATAACATCTATCATCGCTTTCCTGATCGCTTCGCCATATTTTTCATATTTCGTCACATCTGTTTCAAAGATCGAATATATTGAATTTGTTAAATTTTCTGAATGAGGTTTTAATGGAGACATCAATTGCGGTATATTCGATTTCATCTTCTCTGATTGACCAGTTGATATTTTTTTCAGAGTCATCTTATCGTTCTTCTTCAATAAGAAATTAGTATATTCCAAATATGCAAGCTCTCCACCCTTAATGAAATCTTTATATTTTTCCATACCATGCAATATAATTATTAACGAATTAGATTTAATTTGTGAATTACCATTAACCTCTTGAAATTTCATAATTAGCTGTTGGTTAAATTTATGCAAAACAGGATAATTATATTGATTTGTCGCAAAAATCGAAGATGATAATAATAAACATGATACAGGTTCAGTTAACCATCTATCAACAATATAATGCGGCGTTTTGACTCTTGGTAATGCCAAGGAAATCATCAAAGATGAATGATAGCCACACAGTTTCCTGATTGTATTCCATAGATCCCATGTTGCAAGTGGATCACTATCTTCATACATCGGTAATGAAATTGATAGTGTCATATTCGATGTATCATCATTGAAAATTTTATGATTTAATAGTCTTGAAATTGTTTGAGAATATATTTTCAAATTATTGATATTGTGAGGTGGTGCTAGGATCAGTTTATCAATACCGATGTTCTGTGCTAGTTCACATTCATTTAAAACTACTTGATAACTCATTTCTCTATTTAATAAATCAGGACTCTCAATATCTACCCACGAGGATAGTAAGCCTATATAAGATGGTCCATTATTATTGGCTTCATGAATAAAACTACTAGACGCACTATTGATACCAAATGGAGAAATAACTATATCTTGTAATTGAGGTTCTTTAATTTTCAGTTCTGCAAATGGATCGTTTACATTCATGAAATTTTGTAGTTGCTTCAGTACTTGTTCCCTATATCTATTACTGGTCAAAGATAACAGTATATAATCACAATTATCAATCAATTCGTTATTAGCTTGTGATGTTGTTTCATTGTTTCCAGTTTCATTGTTACCAAACAGTCTTCTTGAATATTCGTTTCCCTCTTGACTGTTAGGTTTGATACCTACATAAACATTACTCTGAATCTGCATCACCTCAATGCCTTACTCGGTTATTCTATTGGTCCACTTTACCGGCAGCAATCCAAAACTTTCTTTAACAACATCTAGTATACTTACTGTTGGTTCAATTTAAAAATAACTTCAGATGGCTGCTCTCATTCTCACTCTACCTGGAATTCCCTATTAACAATGGAGAATAATTTCGGTTGTGTACATTTCCAAAAACCCTACCTTCACCTCGCGCCATGCGCCACTGAGTGTAGTACAAAACCCAGCTAGGGCTTTAAACATAAACAAACCGATTCAAAATTTTGTATGGGAAACACGTAAACGCGAAATCTTCACTGAAAAATTTATTTTTCCTCACTGTTAGTGCGGTGCGGTGCCATTTTATCTGTTTGTTGTGCCAGCGCAATGGCAATGGAATTCAATAACACAGAAGCTGTGACTGGTTTCATATAGCTGCTCCTTGATACTTGGTTCGAGGAGTCGTGTATTATATTAGGATAATAAACGGTTTCGTTCATTTCTGAAAGAGAACACTTGACTTTTGAGGAATTATACCACTAAGCATTCAACACGATGTATCAGCATTTCCGTACATTCCAGGGTAGGAAATTAACAGATCAAGAAAGAGCTCGAGTTCTTGAATTTCAGGACTCTATACATTATTCACCACGTTATTCAGACGATGTTAACGAATATAGACATGTAATGTTACCTAAACCAATGTTGAAAGTTATCCCATCAGATTATTTCAATTCGGAAGTCGGTACCTTACGTATCTTAACTGAAGATGAATGGAGAGGTCTTGGAATAACTCAATCGTTAGGTTGGGAACATTATGAGTGTCATGCCCCAGAACCACATATTTTGTTATTCAAAAGACCATTGAATTTTGAAGCTGAAATGAGGGCTGCTGCTGCTGCTCAACAACAACAACAACAGCAGTAATTGCGACCGGTTTACTGTTGAACATAACAATACCTGTTTGACGAATACAGAAACAAACTGAAGACAGGCCATGATGGTATTCTTAGTAGGGGCCTTTCAACGACGTTTTCAGCTAGATTACCATTTCCTTTTGCATAATGAAAAATGAAACAAAATTCATATTGATACCATATAAGAGAAGAAATCAGAACTATACGTATAACTTAAATATATCTCGCGTCATTTTCATCTACTGGATCTCCCAATTGTAGTGATAATTAAACGGTGAATATAATTTTGGTATATTGATGAACCAGCTGGGAAATAAAGGAAATATCATTTTAACGACCTTCCTCTTCCTATTAATCACCTTAAAACCTAGGAACTACCATAAAGGAATGCTCTCGTTTATATTTATGTATACGTTCAATAAATTCTTTGTAAGATATTAATAAATATTTAAATCAACTATTATTTACATCTATTCAACATATTAACCTTCTGGAGCTCGAAGAAAATAACCGCCCTTTGAAAGAAAATTTTCCTCTAAGTTCTTCATTTCTAAACAAAAATATACTATTACACCTACAAACCTTTAAACGTTGATCCTTTAAAAAAAGAGAAAACGAAAAGGAAAATAAATAAAATATCGTTTTTAGACAGCTAAATACAAGTAACGATCAAATCAAAGATGGAATCCCGTATAAAATATTTAGATGAAATAGCGGTGGTGCTTCAACGTTCAAAATCATCTAAATCAAAAAACCAAAGCATCCCACCTGTTATTCCACAGGATGGAGATCCAAATAGTTGTGAATTGATAAGATTTGTAATCAAAAATCTTTTAGATACACAGAAAGGTGAATTATTCAAAAATTCTACAATTTTCTCAAAGTCAATCAATGTGTTAGATCAATTACTAAGAACAAATCCATACCTATTAATTCATCCTTCACTTGACATAGCATCCGTTACAGATAATTTAAAGCAACCAATCGGGATAATATCATTATTTGAAACATTTATAGAAGTCTCAATCCTAAATATCGATAGACCAGATAGATTATGGTTAATTCGAAAAAGGCTAAGTACGTGGCATGATTTAATTAATGATTTATACAGTGGAAAATATAAACTGATTCAAACCCGATATTTCGATAATATATTAGATAAATATGAAAAGAAATTAACAACAGTTAGATTGGGATACTGCTCATACGGTAACTATACCAGATATTTACATATAATATATGTCTTATGTTATTTGTTAGATTCTAAATATTCAATATACGAACCATCTTTCATTTCTAGGGATGCTAATCGGGCTACCAGTGCGTGGAGTACTAAATTCCAAAAATTGATGAGAATGGTATTTTTTATATTTCAATCTGTCCAACTACCTCCAACAGTCGAATACACAGATTTACAATTGAAATTTTTATCATTAACAATAGATCAATTACTCAACAACACCATTCATAATGTAGGAGAATCACCAAGAATTATTTCTACTGATCAATTTAAATTCACGATAAAAATGATTCACAGATACATGAAAAGTGATATTATCTTACAACCAACTAATAATACAACTTTTGCTAAGTGTTTACTAAGAGTTTATTCAGTGTGCATACCGAAGATATCAAAACACAATTTAGCAAGACAATTTTTTAATTTACTGAAAGATGAACTTCATATCGAGCAATGGATCAAAGAAAATTTACCTAAAAGTGAAAGCACAAATAATGGAGGAAATACATCTCATCTGAATATATCCACGAGAAGTATAATATTAGTTTATTTCGACATGTTAAGATATTCATCACATAAAGATTCCATAATTCTAAACGACTATAATAATATATGGATGGCCGATGTTTTCCCAGAACAATTGATACGTTATATCATGGAGCCATTTACTGACGTTTCAAAACAATTAGAGAACTTAAGAACATTAATTTTAACAACATACATAAAACAAGATTATGAAACTACATTATGTATGGAGATAGACAAGCTAGATAGATCGATTTTGCCGAATGACAATGTTAAATTAGAATCTCTCTTCGATAAAGTTTCAGAAGGTATTTCTGCATGTTTTGCAGTTAATAATAGCAAAAAATTGATCGAATGGGTTAGAATACTAAGTAAACTTGCATGTTACGAAAGTAGTCACCATAATATAAAGAGTATCTCTGATTGGTCTGTTTGCAAAGCCTGTGAAGGTAATAATCATCCAAACATTTTCAAGGACATACGCCCTAACAGACCAGATTGTTCCAAATATTCATTAACATTTTCCGTAATTGAAAAAAGCTTTTTATTAAGAGAAAATGTACGTGACTTTAACGAAGCTCTTTTAACTGGTTTACTAATTTGCTTACAAAGTATATTTACACATTTTCAACCACGCTCACTGAGGGATAAATCCGATGCTACACTTCGTCCTGAATTTGAGCTATTATCTCGATGTTTTACAAACCAGAACAGATATTTAAGGTTAATGGCTACCAGACTAATACCCTTATGGAACATAACTGAAGCTCATAATAAAAATCTAGAAACGACAACAGAATTAATTAAATTATTACAGTCCTTAAAGAGTAGTGTTCAAACTGAGACATTAAGTATGGGGTGGGCTCAATTAACTTTGACTACTTCTGGTCAAGATTTTGATAGTATTTTACTCAAACAAGTTTTAAATCTTGCATCAGGTGACTACTCTACCTCTCTAATGATTGGTTTCCAGTTAAAAAATATGGCTAGATTACAACGTAAGACACTATACCAACTAATATCCCCAATTTTACCTGATTTATTGCATCAAGTTGGGAAGGGTTCAGCTCCTATGATGCCGCTACTAACCAGATTAGTTCAACTTTCTGGTGTATCTCTGAATAGTATTTTTAATTCATTCCAGAAATATATTGTCCCATATGCCGTAATGCAACAAGGAAATGACATTTTAGGAAAAATAGCAACTGTAATGTGTGGCGAAGAAACATTACTTATTAATCAAACAATAGAAGAACTTCTGAAGAAGAACATATCAGAAATATTTGCAGTATGCCTAGTAAAGCACAAACTGTTTTCTTCTGAATACATCGAAAAGATATTTACCAATAGAGTACATACATTTGATAAATCATTAATATACAGAGGACTACCAAACTTTGTAACATTAGCGGAGATAACTAAGCTATATGGATTCAGCGAGGTTAAAGATGAGAATGCAATCGAAAATACTAATGCGGTATTGTGTTCTCTAAGATTTTTAATGACTGACTTTAAAAACGATCATCGTCGTGGAGCAAAATACAAATCTGTTCAATCCTGGAGTGAAGATCAAGAGAAAGCCTTCCAGAAGAAGATGTCAGAGGATATTTTAGGTATATTCCAAGTATTTTCTGTAGATATACACAACGCTGAAAAGAATATGAATAATAAAGAAGATTCTGAACGTAAAGCAAATTATTACGAAAAATTACGTGTAATTAATGGAGTTGCCTTCCTAATTCAACATTGTGGAGAAGATGTTATAATTGCAGCGTTACCACAAATAAATATTTGTCTACAAATTGCATTAGAAATTGATGAGGTAAGATGTGCCGCGTTAAGGTGCTGGCTATTACTTGTAAAGAAACTTCCTGATGATCAACTGTTCACAATCATCGATGGCTGGGTGGTATTTGTTCTGCAGAAATGGACAATATTCAGTAGTCAACAACAAACATTGGCTTACAAAGTTTTAGATTATTTGATAAAATATAAGTTAGACCTAATATTCGAGAACGACCCTTACATAGTTTTTGCTTTGAAAGAAAAAACAGAATTGAAAATGTTGGAGAGGGACTCTGGTTTTGTTAGAATGCTCGGAAAGAATAAAAATATCCAGGATCTGAGCCTAATATTTGTTAAAAATTTAGCTAGTAATAACAAATACATGATAAAACAAAGTCTAACTGACTTAAAGGTGTTCCTTAAAAAGAAAGAGACTATCAACAAGATCCATGTATATTCTGCTGATAATAACACATCCACTACAGGATCATTACTAACTGCTCTTTTGAAAACCGCATACAAGTTTAGAACTATCAGTCCAACCATATCTCAGGCTTGTTCAGAATGTATAAGTATGATAGGGGTCCACGACCCATCCAAATATGATAACGTGATAACCACCTCTTCTGAATTAACCTATGACTTCAATGACAGGTCACAGACAATAAAGTTTTTGATATGGGTTTTAAATGACTTTTTAGTACCCTCATTTTGGGATAGCGAAAATCCCAATAAACAGTTGTTTGTAGCACTAGTAATGCAAAAGTCATTAGATTATTGTGGTCTAAGCTCTAGGTTCTGGGACATTAACAACAAGGTAGCATATGTAGAGGAGTACCAACTTTGGTCGAAATTTAACAAAACAGCACAAGCTACATTATCACCATTATTATCATCACTTTATTTTTCCAGTTCTACCAAGTCATATGTCGATCTACAGTATCCTTATTTTGATATCAAAATGAGCTATCAAAAGTGGATTACATCTCTGACATTGGATTTAATAACCGTAGGTACAACAGAAAGTCATCCATTACACATTTTTGCATCTTTAATGAGATGGGATGATGGATCATTCTCTAATTTCATTCTTCCGTATATTGTAATGGATGTCTTGGTTAGAGCAGATGACAATGAAAAGTGCCAAAATTTAACAAATAATTTAAGCGTTGAGTTTAGTCACATATTTGAACTGGAGTCACACGATCTTAATCATTTACAAATAGATTCCAGAAAAATGTGCTATGCTGCAATCTTTAGAGTGCTAGAGTATGGGAGAAAATGGTTGACACAATATAAGATCAGTTACAGTCAATTACACGGGACATACGTAATTACTGATCAGAAAATAACAGCGTTATTACGAAGAGTCGAAAGTTTCTTAAATTCAATTCCATTATCGTTACTGGCTAACGGTTCATTGGAAGCCAATTCATACGAGAGATCTGCAATGTATTTGGAAGAATGCTATAGACAAAATGATATGGGTGAGACAGGTAACGAACAGCTATTAAAGGATCTACAACAATCATATGAAGAAATAGGTGACGTGGATTCAATTGACGGTGTTCTAAAGACGTTTCCATCTACTGATTTCCATTCAAAAATCGAAGAATTAAGATATTCAGATAATTGGAGTATCGCCCAAGATTGTTTTAGTGTGTTGAGTACATTTGATAACCCTCAAGCAACTAAAAGAATGCTAAAATCTATGCATGACCATCAACTATATTCTAAATTACTATCAAATGTGTCCAAGGTTCACTCTGGTAATAAACGATTTTTCGAGTTAATGACAAACGATTACTATAATTACGGCTTAGAGGCATCAAATCTTTTAGGTACTATAGACTCACTTAAATTTTGGATTGACAAAATAGAAAGTCTGGGAAAAATTACCGATCCATCCATACTTTTCCAATATAATATGGCGAAGACATTATCATATGTTAGTTCTGGAGATGTTAATATGGCCTCAGATTATATCAGCCGCTGTTACCAAGTTATTGGTACTCATTTTACTACTTCGGCAGCTACTTCAACTCCCGTTGAAAGAATGAAATTACTTACAAAGTTGCATGGTTTGTATGATGTTAGTCTATTAGCATCTGATAATAACGAAATACAATATAAGAGAAATACCAATCGCCTAAATTCTAGAATGGAAATGGTTGGTCCAGAATTTAATACAAATCATTATCTACTTTCTGTTAGAAAATCATTTAATATGCTACGTAATTCCCAGGAAGAGAACAGTGACTTAGTGGAAACATTTTATAAAATTACTAAATTAGCAAGAGACAACTCAAGAATTGATATTGCTATCGATGCATTAATGAATTGTTTCCAATATGGCCATCCACATGCCGAATTAGAATTTGCCGAAGTATTGTGGAAACAAGGTGAAAACGATAGAGCTTTGAAAATTGTTAAAGAAATCCATAAGAGAAATCAAAACAACACCAAGATCAAGAAACACGATAAAGCTAAGGTTTTACTGAAATATACAGAATGGCTAGATATTTCAAACAATAGTTCCAGTGACTTAATTATCAAGCAATATAGGACTGTTTTAAGACTAGATAGTACATGGTATAAACCGTATTATTCATTCGGTCTTTACTACAGTAAATTCCTAGAGAAAAAGAAAGCTGACAGATTCATTCCGGATGGTAAATTGGAATCTCAATCTATTGCATACTTCTTAAAGGCATTTGAGAAGAATACTATTCAAGCCCGTGAACATTTACCTAAAGTTGTTACTTTTTGGCTAGATACAGCAGAAAGATCACAAACGCCTCATTTAACTGAAGCTGAAAAAGTTACAATAGGATCGATGAATACCTCAAGCTCAAGAGATTCAGCAGAAACTATAGATTCATTCCTATCCAAAAGAATGTCTACTTTAAAGAGAACGACGGAAGAAATCTGTAAATCTATCAATGATGCAATTGATAATTGTCCAATCTATATATGGTATTCTGTTTTAACTCAATTGCTATCAAGATTATTACATGTTCATCCAAAGACTGCGGCATTAATTAGAAAAATTTTGTTGAAATTGACAATACAATATCCAACTCACATCCTGTGGTACATTTGTATATTGGAACTTTCAAATATCAATGCCAGATCGAAATGTGGTGAACAAATTGTCGAAGCATATTTAAGACAATCTCCAGAATCTCAATCTTTAGTTTCACAAGTTCGAAAACTAACAAGATCCTTAACTAAAGTGAGTATGACTAGTGCTCCAGATAATCAAACCAGGTCAGGTAGGTCCTTAACTAAAGATTTTAGATTCGATATGAAAATGGCACCATCTAGCATTACAGTACCAGCTAAAATTAATTTAGAAACTATTTTACCTGTGTCTGCGGAATCGATGTCCTCATACAAACCATTTAGAAAAGATATTACAATTGCTAAATTTAGTGATAGTTACAAAATCTTTAGTTCATTGAAGAAACCTAAAAAGATTAATATAATTGGGTCGAATGGTAAGACTTATGGTTTAATGTGTAAGAAAGAAGATGTTCGTCAAGATAACCAATATATGCAATTTGCAACAACTATGGATTTCTTATTAAAGAAAGAGGTTGAATCTACAAAACGTGATTTAGGTATTACAACGTATTCTGTATTGTCATTAACGGAAGAATGTGGTATTCTTGAATTCATCCCCAATGTAGTAACACTGAGGGTGATTCTAGCGACACAATATCAAATTAAAGAAATAAAATATAACATGAGGGCATTCCATGAAAAATGGCCTCATTATAATGATGCAGAGAAAGTTAAATTTTTCCAAGAACAATTAGCAAAATTCCCACCAGTATTACATGAATGGTTCCTTCAAACGTTTACAGATCCAATAAGTTGGTATAATGCAAGGAACACATATTCAAGATCATTAGCCGTCATGTCCATGCTAGGCTATATTTTGGGTCTGGGTGATAGACATTGTGAAAATATTTTGTTAGACACATTAACTGGTAAAGTATTACATGTTGATTTCGATTGTTTGTTTGATAAAGGTAAGTTACTACCTTGCCCAGAAATCGTTCCATTTAGATTAACACAAAATGTTCATGATGCACTTGGCATTATTGGAACAGAAGGTACATTTAAGAAATCCAGTGAAGTTACATTATCGCTTGTGAGACATAATGAAATCGCATTAATGAATGTTATTGAGACGATTGTCTACGATAGAGATGTCGCACATCAAGCTGAATTACAAGAGGCATTGAAGGTTCTCCAAAATAAAATTAGAGGTATAGATCCAAGAGACGGCTTAGTGTTAAGTGTTGCAGGTCAAGCGGATACATTAATATGTGAGGCACGTTCTCCAGATAGTCTGTGCAAAATGTACATTGGTTGGATGTCCTTCTGGTAGATCCATTCATGATAATCCGAAGAAACAAACAAACAAACAAAATACTATCACGACGGACGGTGCATCGCCTACTTTCTTTTTTTTATTTGCCAAAGTTAATTTCCCTTTTGGATTAGACGTTTCTTTTTTTTTTTTTTTTTTTTTTTTGATTTCCATTCAGAAATGTGAAGAAAATGGCGCACAACCCACGCAAAAAAACGAGGGGCAAAAAACTATTTTTGTTTCTTTTTCTCCGGAGAGAATCATCGCACAAACTGCAAATATAGATCGCAGGGCATCGCTTACTGCATAAATGAACCAATTTACTGCCACTAACAAAATCCATAGAGGTTGTTAATTAACAAAACACAAAGAAAAACAGCCTTTGAAAATTTAGTGAAAATTGATGGTGATGGACTAAATGTTCCAGTGAAATTGTTCAGTTTTTTTTTTTTTATTTGACCATCGATGGGTTAATTTGGGTATTCTTATATAACATTGGTTGGAAGGGAGATATAATAGATGGCCTAACTACATTTTTTTCTCTCTCACCCTTGTTAAAAAGTTGAGCATATTATATTTTTTTCCAGAGCAATAACAGTATTGGAATATAAACTGACAAGTTGCTTGAATCTCATTTATTAAAATATTTTATTTACATATTTCTCCTTGCACATATTAGTTTGATCAATTAACCAAATTGGAGTCTAACAATATAATATAAAAACGAGAACAAAAGAACAATGAACGGTACTGTTGTCAAATCTAAAAGCGGGACGCCTACCCACTCTACTAGTTTTAAATTAATGAACAATATAATTACAAAAAATGATATCACACCTTTATCTAAATCCAAATCAAAGACGAAAGTAAAACCAAAGCATCAAACTGAAGATAGGAAAGAAATTGAAGAAAGAGAACCGGAAATCGTAGATAGTATTCCTTCTGACATGAAACCAGTATATTCTTTCTCTGCATCATCTTCAGATCATAGTGGCTCCGATGATAACGATGGTTTATTTTCACCAATGTCTTCAAGTCAATTAGATGGTGATAATGACTATTCTTATTATAGTGATGAAATGGAACATTTAAAAAAATTTCAATTACATACACCAAATTTTATCAATAGTTCTAATAATAGTAGGAACGATAAACATCATTCATTGATGCATGATAATCGTTTAAATAGCTTCGATTTTGATGAACAATCGTCTCTACCAGAGTTATCTAATGATTATAGTAATACAGAAGATGATTTCTGGAAAGAGGTTACCTCTACTAATGAGGAAGCTATTTCTTTACCAAAAGAAGAATATAATGATGCCACTACAACCAACAATAATGATATGAACGATGGCCCTATATCTGAGAATGGAATCGTTTCTGTCGAAGATTTCATGGCTGATGATTTAACTACAAATGTAAATAATAATAGTGACAACAACAACAACAATTATGTCACAAACAATGAAGAACATGATGCTCCAAATTGGAATGAAAATATGTTCCAAGATTCAAAACAAAGAGTTAAATTATTATGCTACAGGGATACAGATGGTAAGCTTGCACTAAAAACAAGAAACGTTCCAATGTCTGCTACAAATTCATCAAAAAGAGGTATGTTTTTAACGGCTGCTGGTTTAGCTCGTAGAAGAAGAAATAAACATAGAAAATTACTAAAAAAAGCAATTAGAAGAAAAAGTGGTGTAGCAGAAATGCTTTCGGCAGACGTAGGTATTAGCGAGTTAATGTTATAATTCCAGAAATTCTAGTTGATTCATTTATTTCATTTCATATATATATATATATATATATATTCATGGTTTTCCTCACAGGTGTGAGCATATTTCGGGTATTCAAACAAACATATTTCATTTTTATTTTCAGGTATATTTAATTAAATTCAGTGTTAAATTGACACATTTCATATATATTTAATTTATTTTATTTTGAATTCTGTGAACAAATGTTATTTATTGTTCTTCGGAAATCTAGCTACATCGGCTGGGAACACTCGGGGCTTTCCGTGGGTTGAGAAATAACAAGTACAATAAAAAAAGGAGACATACTAATTAAAATCACAGTTGAACAACGAGCACCTACGATAACGGTAGAAACTTCCTTTGATAAGTATTCATCCACCATCAATTAATAAGTATAGCACATTAAAACCACAAAAATGTCTAATCAATCTGGTATTTCTGCTAATGAAGAATTATTAAACGCAATTAGAACCGCCGAAAATAACGGTGTTGTGATTATTGAAGCTAAGATATCTAAAGACTCTACGGTTGTTGAATTGAAAAACAAATATAACGAAGTTAATAATTTATTAAATGATTTAGATTCAGAACCTTCATATATCCTTATCAAGGACAATGCAAAGAGCCCTGATTTATATGATTTTATCTCTTTTGTTCCAGATCTTGCCCCCGTTAGATCTAAGATGCTTTATGCATCAACTAAAAATACTTTACTAAGACAAATTGGTTCAAATGTGATTAATAAGCAAGTAATGCTTTCTGAACCTCAGGAAATTATTGATTTTATCAATTTCTCTTCCAATGGTGGTTCAGAACAAACTTTATTAACTGAATCAGAAAAAATTGGTCTTCAAATTAACGAAGAGCAACGTAACATGAGAGCCACTCAAGGACATCAATTAGTTTCTCAAAACAATGGTACTCCAAATTCTCTAACTTTTGAAGTCAATACCGGTAGTGGTTCATTTAATTCTTTATTTGAATCAAACAACGTAATTGCTTTTAAGATTAATATGGACAATGAAAAAGTTGAAATTGTAGAACAGAAGACAATTAATAGTCCGAATGAAATTACCTTAATTTCAGATAGTCCAAGCTATACCATCTATAAAAATGGTTCATTATACTATTTCATATATAGTTGCCCATCAGGTAGCAAAGTTAAAGAACGTATGTTATATGCTTCCAATAAGCAAGGTTTCATTAATCATTTATCAAATAATCAAATCAATTTTACCAAGATTTTAGAAATTGGTGATTCTGATGAATTAGAATTATCCTTAATTTCAAGTGCAAACGAAACGGAATTCAAACAAAAAGAGGAAGCGTCCAAAGTAGATAATAACGCTCAAAAGTTCAACAGACCAAAGGGTCCTGCCAGAAGAAAGAGGTAATGATAAGAACATATATATATATATATTGTATACGTATATACTTTAAATTATTAAAAAGAAAAGTAAGATAAGAAAGTAAAATTATTATTCTATATTTTAATTATATAATGTACATGTTAATGAAATCCCCGGTTGGAATGCTCATTTCTTTTGCATCTTAATAATATCTCTAAGAGCACTGAAGGAATTCTTTTTGAATACTTGATTTGATATGACTTCGTTAAATCTTTCTCTTTCCTTGGCAGCTAGCAGTTTAGCACCTTTCTTATTTCTAATATTAGGTTCATTCTTCTTTATTTTAATTGAACCAGGCTCTATCCTTTCAACAATTTTTGTCACTTGAATTCTAGCAGGAGGATTCGCTGTAGATGCAAACGGATTTTCGTCTATGGTCATAAAATCGTTATTATTATTTGATAGTTCAACACGTTCTCTTGTAAATTGATTTAAATCATCTTCCTGTTGTAAGGATGTCAATAAATCACCTAGTTTTGGCTTTAAGTCATCTCTCATCTTTCTCTTTCTACGTCTAACCGAAGACTTCGATATACCTTCAAATTCTGGATTTAATTTTCCGGAATTCTGTTTAATCTTAGATAAGAAATCATTTTGCTTATTACTATGCTTCTCCTTTTTAGTTTCCTTAAATTGATGCAAGAAAGCTTTAGGATCCTCTGGAAGTTCTGTTAGTGGCTCAGAATCGTCGATCTTGGCAACATTTCCAAGTCTTGAAGCAGCTTTATTTCTCAAAGTATTTCTTTTCTTTGCGGCCATTCTATGCTACCTTAGTTTAGTAGTATTGTGGATCTGACTTTGAAAGTAACGAATCAAGTGTAATAAGTGACAAAATATCCAACTTTACCCGATTTTCATTATTACCTGTTGATATACTGCCTTAGCCCCAGCTCATCGCATCTCGCTACCAATTGTAAATATTTCATGAAATTTTTCATTTTTTCAGTAAACCCTAACAAAACCCTAGTATGCTTCGTTTGGGCGGTGTCGGTTTTTCCCGATGACTGTTTTGTTGATTGCTGTTGTGTTCCCGATCGTAGTGTTCACGATATCAACTAAGAAATTGCGGTACGGAACAGAAAACCATAATACTGTAAGAAGAAATATTTCTGGAATGAGATGTCTCGATGCGGTGTTGGGAAAAGCAATTAAAATTATATAAATTATTAGTTTGTTCGAAACTTCTTTATTAGGATAACGTGCTAAAAGGCACGCTATGATTAAGATATTTTACAAGATTGAATCATTGATATCACACCAACATTCTGATACCAATCTATCAATTGAATAAAGACCTCGCATACATGATGTCAATTAGTAAAATATTTACAGTAACGACTGCACTTGCTACCATCTCAGCAGTAGGTTATGCCATATATTTTGATTACCAAAGAAGAAATAATCCAGAGTTTAGACACAATGTCAGGAAGAGAATAAGAAAGCAACAGAAGAAAGTTGAAAAGGAAAACCACGGTGCTCAAGTTGCTAGAGTACAAGCTGCGGCTAAATTTTTAGAAGAAGAATTAGCTAAGGATCCTATCCCAACAGATGCGGAAGGTAAACAATTAGCGTTCAATGTCAATATCGAACAAGGTGATCAACTGGCAGCTAAGCCTGGTCAAGAATTAGAAGCCGCATCTAAGTTTTACAAAGCTTTGACCGTTTATCCAAATCCAGCAGATTTATTAGGAATTTATTCAAAGAGTCTTCCAGAATTAATTTATGAGAATTTGGTATTAATGATCGCTGCTATTCCACCTGCTAATATCTCTACTTTCTTAGATGAATCAGAAGCTAAGGACGCTGCCCAAGATCTTGATTAGATATTAAATATTAAGTAAATAGAATCACCATCCCAAGATTTTTATTACAAAGGAATTGCGGACAATGGGCTAAAAAACAATGCGGTTCTGATTAGATTGTTAAGATCTTTAACTAAATAACGATATATAAATACCCCATATAAATACTGATAATAATTGCACAAATTTAATTAAATAAAATACGTAAGGTGATAATGTTTTTTCTTTCTTTCTTTAAAATATGTACGTATACAAATGTTTATCTATGCAGAACCTTTATATTCTCTTAAAATGACTGGGACAGAAGATGGTGGTAAAGCACCAAATTCAGTAATGACTTTCTTAATATATTCTGGAGGTGTTAAATCATACAAAATGTTGACAATATTTAATGAAGCCAACTTTTGCCAATCATCTAATACATTTTCTGATTGCTCACTGTCTGTATCCTTAGCACTACCATCTTCTGATTTACCCTTGGTGTCCTTGTTGTTTTTGTTCTTTTGTTGTTGTTGTTGCTGTTGTTTATTACCCTTTGGAGCATTCTCCTTCTCTAATTTAATATTATGTTCATGACGTTCTTTAACGAATTGTTTCAATAATATACCTTTACTACTACGTCTTTCCATTGGGCTTTCAAAATCGATAGGTACTAAATCGTTTGGATCAGCTAATTCATTATATGTAACACTATCCAACTGAACTCTTTGAGAGAATTTCAAAGATTCACAACAAACTAAAACTGGAATATTTCTTCTCTTTGCACTCATTGCAATCATAGCTGTACCAGCTCTTGAATATAAGAACCCATTAGATAAGATAGAATGTGCACCTAAGAAAACATAATCGACACCCATATTAAATACTGTATCTAAACTTGTAATTAATGTATAAATGACCTTAACACCATTTTCTCTTAATACAGTAGCCATTTTCTTACCTTCGAATAACGGTCTTGAATCTACTACAACAACTTCCAAATCCTTCTTTAAAACCTTTGTGTTATGTAGTATCAATTCTGTTAGAACTTTGGATGAACCAAATGTAACAATAGTCGATTTATCTTCAATTTGATTTGATGCATTCTCTATAATTAACTGATCTGCCAATTCGATTTTCTCCTTAGCGAAAAGACCAATTTTTTCAACTAAATCTAATTTAGCTTCGTTGTCTGCAGTTGACGGATCAATATGAGAAATTTCTTGTTTTAGCCATCTGATTGCATTACCCATTGTAACACTTAATGGTCTTGCCCTTTTCAAAAGATCAATTTGATGAGATAAATAATTAGTTAAATTACGTGATAATGTAGTACCTTTTGGAGTCTGATAATCCTTGATAACAATTTGGAAAGCCTCTAACATAGCGATGCAGCGCGGAATAGAACCAACAATTTTGTAAATGGCTAAATTAAATGTTAACTGAGAGATTACTGGATGTATGAAATCTTTGTTTACTAAAAGCTCTTTAATACTTGAAACCAATTCTGGAGAATCCAATGATTTTTTCAATGCGTCTGGGATAATAGAAGAGACACCTGGTACAACATTAACTTCGTTATTCTCTAGGGATAAACTGGCTAAGGACTTAGCCAAATCAACGGTATTACTTTCGGTTGTTGTATCAGCAGTTGTTGTACTTTTTTCTTTAGTTTGTGAAATATTATGAGATAAATTGGATGTAGTATAAACTTTAGCACCGGATAATGCACTTGCAATAACTGGTACCATAAGACCTGATGCGGTAATTCTAGCTGCTCTTGGAGAATTTAGAGCACTACCAATCGCTAATAAAGTAGCTCTTCTTTCCTCTGTAGTTTCTAAATGTGAGAATAATGAAGTCTTTTTAACATTTTTATTATTTAATAATTTTTGTTGTTGTGCTTCTTTCTTGTTCAATTCTTGTTGTTGTTTTTCTCTTTGATGTTGTTTTTTGTCACGTTTAGCTTGTGCTTGTGCATGTTGTTGTTCTACAGAAATACCACTTGCTTGTTTCTTAGCTGATCTCTTTGCAGCCTTTTCTTGTTTCTTTAATTCTTTTAATTCTTTATTAGTCAATTTTTTACCACCTGGTGCAGCGGGGTCTGTAGCGGCTGGAGTACCGTTAACTTCCTTAGGTTTATTGTCAGCAGCAGCAGTCTCACTCATTTCTTGATTACGTGCAGTTCCTTGATCAATTGCCATTCAATGAGAACGTGAACGTTTTGAATCACAGTAAATTTTTATAACTACTTTCGAAGTGATGAGTCTATTATGTAACGGTAACTTGACGTGCAATGCAAGCAAAAAAATAATTTTTCAGAATTTTTTTCTCTCAGCGTAACAGTCTGATGTGAACACACTGAAACTATCGTAGAAACAGGCGCTATATGAGGGTAATATTATTTCAATGTATAAGATGATGATTCACGATATATACTTATATATTTACAAGAGTATGTACGTTTTTAAATTGAATATATATGTTCATTCCTTTGTTGTTTCGACAGGAGTTTCTGCAGCAGTACGATCTTCTTTCTTTTGCGTCCATATCTGCTTCATGGATGAGACATATTTATCGTAGATGTCAGCAGTGTCGCCGAGTTCAGAAGTTGCAGTCTTATATTCGTTGATAAAATTTGTAATTTCTTTTGGGATATCATTTGAGAATTGTTCAATTGTTCTACACATTAGATATAATGGTTCATTCTGTTGTGTGAACAATTTGGGTGTTATTTCATTTGTCAACGTTGGCAGGGTGATAGGGACGTCATTCAATTCAGGCATCAAATCAGTAGTATCAAAACCTTGTTGTTTAGCGTAACAATTAACTAACAGTGGAGTCAGCCCTAATTTCTGTTGTTTATCTACAGTATTTAACCACATTTGTTTAATTTTTTGTTTCGCGATTTCTGAATCGTTAAATTGCATTATCGAACCACGATGTAAAGAACACATTAATAAAGTATTATAAAAATGATCAATGTCATAGATTGAACCGTTGCATGCATTTAAGAAACGTTGCTTTTGAATATATAAATATCCTACCATTCTTGTATAATCGCCTACTACGAAAAATGATTGAATTAACATATTTTGTAAATGAGTCGACGTGAAATATTGATAAATTTCTTTCTTTCTTGTTGTTAATTTCATCCATGGTTTCAACCATTCGAAGAATTCATTTGAGCCCTGGGGGATAGATTTGATGTAAGTGGTGAGCAGTTGCTTAGGGATCGATGCGATGGGTGGACGTGGTTTAATTTGTTGTTTTGTAATAGGGTCCTTCAAATCCATTGCTAGTAAGGTGTTTGCATTTTTTTGACGATATATTAATGGTCTTAGGTCATTTTTAGTTTGAAAATATGTAAAATAGTTATCTATTTGTTGACGTGCAGCCAAGCCACTATTAAATCTTCGGAACGATCTCATTTTGATAGGAACGGTATACAGGGCTGTACTTGTTAACACAGCTGAGCAAACTTTGTTGCTGAAACAGGGTTTCTTCTTATATTGAGTTCTGTATTTTTCTATCGGTACGTAAGGGAGCGAAACTCGGTGAAGTTCGTACAGAGCGACACAAATGTCGAATTCCTGTTTGATACGAGACAATGCAACAGGATCAGCTGTTCAAATGTGTTGTAATGATACAAACGAGTTAATATATTTAATTTAAATAATTATAGTATAAAAAAAGATATGTAAATGTGAAGGAATAGATAGATTATATGAGTTGGGAACTAAAAAAAGGAAAAAAAGGGCATAAGAGAAATTCACGATTAGGCGACAGCCGGAGTTTCGACATCCTCTTCCACTGGTTCTTCCTCAGCAGGTTCTTCTTCTTCATCTTCTTCTTCAACCGGTTCTTCTTCTTCTCCTTCTACTGG
>JAXQGP010000094.1:0-50129 GCA_037040125.1 Kazachstania sp. M6911
TTGGTGGTATGGTGATTTACGTTGTTGCATCAATTGGTTTAGCTAATGCTCCATCTTATGGTGTCATTTGTTTCTTAAGAATCATTCAAAGTATTGGTATCTCTCCTACAATTGCAATTAGTTCAGGTGTCGTTGGTGATTATACTTTGAAATTTGAAAGAGGTACTTTTGTCGGTGCTACTTCAGGTTTTGTCCTTATTGGCCAAGGTATCGGCCCATTACTAGGTGCCGTAATTGCTGCAAGATGGGATTGGAGAGCTATTTTCTGGTTCTTAGCAATTGGTTGTGGTGCCTCATTGATATCCGGTTTCTTCTTATTACCTGAAACCAAGAGAACTTTAGTAGGTAATTTATCTATTAAACCAAAACATATTTGGAGTAGAGCTCCAATTACTTTATTACCATCTGTTCAAAAGAAATTGAAATACGATAATCCAGATATTGAAACTTTAGACAAGAATGTTCCATCCTTAGATTTAATTGGTGCTCTTAAGATTACTGCTCAACCAGAAATTATTTTAGCTTTATTCCCTGCAGGTTTACAATTTGCCATGTGGACATTAATGTTATCATCTATTTCATCTGGTTTAAGTTCTGCTCCATATAACTACAGTTTACCAATTATTGGTGTCTGTTATTTACCAGCTGGTATTGGTGGCTTATGTGGTTCTTTCTTAACAGGTAGAGTCATCGATTATTATTATAAGAAAGCTGTTAAGAAATTCGAACAAGAGAAAGCTAGTGGTGCTATCCCAGAAGATACTAAATTCAATACATTTAAAGTCCGTTTATTATGTGTATTACCTCAAAATTTCGTAGCTGTTATATCATTCCTTCTATTTGGTTGGAGTATTGATAAGGGGTGGAAGATTCCAGCTGCTCTGATTACTTCATTTGTTAGTTCTTATTGTGCAATGAGTACTTTATCTACCATGACCACTTTATTAGTCGATCTTTATCCAACTAAATCTTCCACTGCTAGTAGTTGTTTCAATTTTGTCAGATGTTCATTAAGTTCAATCTTCATGGGTTGCTTTGCTGATATGAAACAAACAATGACAGTGGGTGGTACTTTTAGTTTCCTAATTGCTTTATTATTCTTAGCCAATGGTTTAACCTTCATCCCAATCATGTATGGTATGCAATGGAGAGAAAAGAGAATGTTAAAGGAAGAAATGAAGGCACAACTGAAAGAAGAACAGGAAGTTGAGGAAAACAAGGAATAGAAAAGTGTGTCTGATGACATTTTCTTTCCAGTAACTTTTTAACAGGTAATCGATATTCGCATACTTGTTATCTTTGCATTATAATATTCAATATATATTTACAATTTCATTCATTTTTATTTAATTATTTTTGAAAATAATTAAACATCATTACATTATGCATATATTTTATAATAAAAATAAACTAATTAATAATATTTATACATCACATTTAATAACTAGCTTACAACCTAATTATATAGTGTGTTTGACAATATAGATAAGCCTAACTTGTATATGTAATTTCACGTCATTCACAAAGTGCGTGGTAATATAATTACGAATACGTCATTTGATGGTCCTGCTAACCATTAGCTTTATTAAAGCCTGGGATGTTCTTCTTTTATTATAGTGGAATGAGAATAATTGTCCTAAATAAAGTTATTTTATTATAATCTCTGTTTATCACTTTTGATTTTTTGTTTACAATTTTTTACTATTATTTATCAAATATTTAAAAATTATCGGTTTGCTAGTAACCCGAAAAACAACAAAACATAAAATTCCACTAAAAATTTGAGAAGTATAAGGAACACCAACTGTAAGAGTTTGGTTCTTTCATACATTTATAGTGGAAGTTCTAAAACAGAGTATCTTAGTGAACATACCCAAGTCGGGTTTTTTATTTGCTTGTTATAATTACGCCGATATATATTTATATATATGAGATGAGATAAAAGAGACCTTTTTTATTTCTTGAAGAAACGTTACGTTTATACATTATAACGTTGATTGTATTATGTTTATTAGATATAATGATTTACCCTATAAAAATTTGATGCAAAAAGAGGAAAGAAACTTGGAAAAAAAGCTAGAACAAAAGATATTATATACAACTTTTCTATTGAGAAGCACATTGAACACCTTCACCTTGTTGTTGATCTTCATCATCGGAATCATAACTTTGACCACCTCTACCAGAACGGTTGTTAGCATATTTAGATGGGTCGAATTCTGATAGAACACAATCATCAATGACAGCATCCTTTGGAATAGTTGGTAATGGGTTTCTGGCTGGTAAGATATCTTCTAATTTCTTTAAGTTTTCTTCAGCTGTGAAGTGGTTAGCTGGGAATTTAACAGTAAAGTTAATGATTAAGTTACCATAACCACCGTATTTTGGAATTGGCATACCCTTACCATCAATGACCTTCTTCATGTTTGGAGAAATAACTTCACCAGGAACAATGGCGACCTTTAACCAGTCACCAGAAACATGTTCTAGAGCGAATTCACCACCAGCGATAGCAGTTAATAGATCAATTTCAGCTTCGTAGATTAAATCGTCACCGCTTCTCTTGAAGTGCTTATGTGGCTTAGCATTAATAACGAATACAACATCACCTGGAATAATATCTGGAGCTTGATCAGCTTCACCCTTGTAAACAATCTTTTGACCATCTCTCATACCTGGTTCAATTTGAACTTGTAGAATCTTTCTTTCATTAGCAATTTTCTTACCGTTACAAGTCTTACAACGACCCTTTGGATCAATGATATCACCAGTACCTTGACAAACTTCACACTCAGCTTGGAATCTTTGGATCATTGGACCCATTTGTCTAGTAACGAATTTAACACCTTGACCGTTACAACTAGAACATTTCTTAACGGCATCCTTTTCACCACCTCTACCTTCACAGGTCTTACATAAAATTTGTTTATTCAAAGCTAATTTAGAAGTCTTACCTTTGTATAATTCTTCTAAAGAAACAGCGATTTCATGTTTGATATCTCTACCTCTTTGTGGACCTCTTGGTCTACCTGAACCACCTGCACCACCAAAGAATTGTGAGAAGATATCATCACCAAAACCACCGAAACCACCGGCACCGGCACCACCATTACTTAAACCATCTTGACCATATTGATCATAAATAGATCTTTTCTCAGAATCTGATAAAATTTCATATGCAGTTGTAGCTTCTTTAAATTTTTCAGAAGCTTCTTCACTTGGATTTTTATCTGGATGGAATTTTAAAGCAGTCTTTCTATAAGCTTTCTTAATTTCTACATCGGTAGCTGTTGCGGAAACACCTAAGATATCGTAATATTTAGTTTCTCTAACCATTTTTGTACGTTTATTTGTATTGGTATTATTATCGAAAAATGTGGAATTCAGTTTGAATCAATATAATTATAAGATTAAAACTAATAAAATAGGAATATATGTGATATTGGAAAAGTTTCTAATTAGAAAAAACAAAATGAATCTATAAAAAATTTGTTTTTAATTCTTTTCTTCTGAGAGGATATGACCTTTATATGTTTGAAGTAAATCAGATAATGAACTAACGGTGTTATTAAAAAATAAAAAACTTTTAAAAGTAAAATATATAATAAAATTCGCCACCCTACAAATTATTCAAGAACCTATTAAGTTTCTAACGATTAAGTTTATATATATAAAAATGAATATATGTTGTTCTAAATTAAAGAAAAAAAACTGTTACACTGCACTTACCCACTTACTAAGACGAAACCGATCATCATACGTAAAGCTCAATCATTTTTGCCCGCTAAATGATTGATTAATTGATGAAAATTTCTGATGGCATCGCCAAAAAAGAATTTTCCACAGTTTTTTGCTTTTTTCTTTTTCTTTTGTTGTTCGTGGAACGTTGTGGAACAATTTGGAAGAAAAAGATTTTTTTTGCTTTTCACCTGTCGTTTCTTGTTTTACGTGTAGAGTGATATTAAAGCCCTAAATTTAGTATATCTTTATAAACCCTAAATTAGCTCGCTTGTAATTGCCGATATTAAAAACAAAAAAATACAGTATTTCTTTTTTTAAGGGACACAGTTATTATAGACGATCAATAAATTCAAATTTAAGTTATTGATCAACGTACAAGAATAGATCTGATAATCTTATATAAAGTTTAAAGTTTAAACGAAGTTATTCCGTGATGATGTTGAATAAATTAATTTAATAATTTAGTACAGAAATGCCAAGAATATCTACAGCCGTTATTCGAGAAGCGGCTACAATTCATCCATGGTTACCTCTGTTACTAGCTGAAAATAGAACCATACCTCAGAGTCGACAGGAATTAAGATGGTTAGTACAAGAATTTGGTTCGAATAAAAGTGCAAAGTTATATAATGCTTGCTTAGAAAGGAACAAACATGTTCCGTTGCAATACATACTAGGATCACAACCATTTGGTATGTTGGATATTAAATGTAAGAAAGGCGTATTAATACCGAGATGGGAAACGGAAGAATGGTGCCTAAATCTATGTTACTCGATCAGAAGATCAAATCAGATTAGTTCAAGTGTGGGCAACTGGAAAATTGTTGATCTGTGTACAGGGACTGGCTGCATACCATTAACTGTAATTCATGAGACTAAAGATGTGTTACCTAGTCAAATACGATTGGATATCGATGCAATAGACTGTTCTGCGACGGCAATGAATCTAACAAAATTGAACTTCAAAACCAACTTCGGTGAAAGTGAATTCTTATCCCAAACATCTAACGTCAATTTCAATTTCCATAAATGTAATATTTTGAATGAAAGGGACGTTTCGAAATATCTGTCTCAATGTAAGAACAAAGAAAGGATCAACATCTTAACTTGTAATCCACCATATATTACCCATCAGGAATTCATCAAAGATGTACGATCATCTGTAAGGATGTACGAGCCAAAATTAGCATTAATAGGTAACTTGGAATTCTACAGTAACTTATGTAATTTTTGGGTACGAAAAAATTTGATCGACTCATTCGTTTACGAAATTGGGAATTTGGAACAAGCCTTACATGTTCAAAAAAATTTACGTAAGAATTGGATTTCTGGGATTACGTATGATTCAGATAATAAACCTCGATGTGTGTTCGGTTATAATAATGAGACAGATATCGACTATTCTACAATATTTAACCACTTTGAACATATCGCCAAGTTGTATAATTCCACAAAAAGTAATGAGATCAGAACATAAATAAATAAATATGAGATTCTTAAAATTTATACAAAATGCAAATATATTCTAATATATAAAAATAAAGGGACATGTATTGAAGGTCAATCATACAATTCTGTTCAACCTGTTTTAATATGTATACAATAATCGTGCTCATTTGTCCGTAGTCTCATCCTTTATCTCTTTTACCGTTGGCTCAATCGGTATCATTTCAGGCTCAGGTGCTGGAATTACCTTATGACACCACATTAAGTAACCACCACCACCTCTCATTGTCATTAGGGGATGTATTCTACCTCTAATTGATTGATATGGTCTACATTTAGTCTCAATAACTGTTGGAGCCAAGTAATTCAGATCTTCGTACAATGTGTGAGAGAGTTCAAGTAAAACTTCCTTAAATTGACTATAACATACAATAGGTCTTGAACCATGTACTCGCTTACCTAGTTGGGGAAGTAGTGTTGGAAGATGTAACGTTGTTGCCACTACAAGACCATCATATACCCATTTTGTTGCAATATCAATGGCTTGTAAATGAATCTTATGCCATTTTAATTTTCTAAAATATGTATTTTTGGCTCCACTCTTCAATTCATAGACTTCCTCTCTACTCAAAGGTTTGAAATCTTGTTCAACTTCCTCTACTGTTCTTGGCTCAAAATATTCTAGAATCGATATTGGAATAACATGTTCCGCTATGAATTTTTCTGAATAGTTGGAATATTTCAATAGATCCAGGTTTGGATGTTCATTTTCATGGACTACAACGATTTTACCTGTAGCTCCCGTCGTTTCATCACCACCAAACATTCTTTCCAGCATGAAATAAATCAATAAACCACCAGTTTCATCCATGCACAAATAAGTACCATTAGGTCTGATATTCGCAAGGTTCAATAACATACCAATAGATTCTTCTGACATATCCATAATTCTTTGAATGTCGTTTTTATCTACCAAATACTGTAATAGCAAATTAGCACTTAGATAGTTGACAACAAATTGCTTATCGAATTTTTGTTTCTTTCTCTTTAGATATTTCTCTTGAGAGAAAAGCGTCTTCTTATCAAATGTTCCATGTGATTCAATGATCTTTGAAATGATTTCGTTAGCAGAAGTTGATTGTTTCTTTAAAGCTTCAATATCATCAGAAGTCATCTTTTGGATATCTGACCCAAGATTGATCAATTCTTTATTGTTATGACTATTACCAACATTATCTAATCCAGCGTCTCTTTTTGTCTCCTTTTCAACGACTCTAATTTTGCCTACATTAACTTTTGTAATTTTATTTTTCTTATTAGGTTTAACAGGTTCATCGCCTCCAATAGTTTCTAATGTCTCACTATCGTAATAAATCTCAAATTTAGTTCCTAACGGATACCCAACAATGTCGTTGACATGGAATGCACCAAATTTACCTAATGACACAGTCGTATTTGCTTTTACCTCAACAATCTTACATTTCTCAGATGGTAACGTAATTATGACAAATTGATCTAAAGCAATTTGCTTTAGCGGATCTAGTTTCAAAGTATCCATTGTTCTTTTTATTTTTCCTAATTACAATCTTCTTTGAGAGCCGATTTTGAAATTCTCAAACGTAACGTAATTTGTAGACTTACTCACACAGTATGAATAATACGAATATTTTGTGGTTCACACTTAAACTATTCTTAAACTCCAAAACAGTTTAATCCTAGAACAGAATAGACATCTCTTTACTGTATATTGCACTGGTTGATGCACTACTTTTTTTTTTCGATGAGTTTACAAATTCCGATCATGTCTCACGGACGAAAATTTTTCACCTCATCGCTTTTACAAATTTTCACTTCTGCTAACATTAAGGTCCATCGAACAAGATGTAGACTAGAACATCGATCTGTATTTTAGAAGTTAAGATAATATTCTCTATACAAATAACCCTTTCTGAATTGTATTTCTTATTTGTAGATAGGGTACAGAAAAGAATAAGTGCAGAATGGGTAGTAGACGTCATAAGAATAAGCAAAGTGCTCCACCAAGTTTGGATGAATTCCAAGCTAAGCAAGAAAGAAAAGCTAAGAGAATCGAAGAAAGAACAAAGAGAACCCGTTCTGATGTTACCGATAAGGCTACTAGTAAGAAAGCTAAAACAGCTGATGAAAAGAACCATAAACACAAACACAGTAAGCATACAGAAGAGGATGGTGAACACAAACATAGCAAACATAAGCATGAACATTCTTCAAAGAAACACAAGAAACACCATAAGGATGATGAAGAAGAAGAAGATCATGAATTCCCAGCTGATCTACCAGAGGTTGATTTAGAAGAATTATCTAAAGCAAAGAAGTCCTTATTTGACGACGATGAGGAAGCTGAGGTCGATGAAGATTTACAAGATGAATTCGACATGGAGCAAGAATATGAAAACGATGAAGATGATAATGTTCAAGTTAAATCTATGTTTTCAGATGATGAAGAGTTTGGTGAAGATGACTTAGAAGATTTAAACGCAGCCAATATGGAATCTTTATCTAAGAAGTTAGATGAAGAAGAAGCTGAAGAAGCCGAAGAAGCCGAACAAGAATTATTAGAAGCCAACCAAATTCAACCAAGAGCCGACGTTCTTCCTTCTAAAGAAGAAGAAGAAATGATGGGTGATGGCCCTCAAGATCTAACATCTGTCAGAACCAGAATTATCGAAATTGTCAAGGTTCTAGAAGATTTCAAAAACTTAGGTGCTGAAGGTAGATCCAGAACTGAATACGTTGACAGATTATTAAAGGATATTTGTGAATATTTCGGTTATACCCCATTCTTAGCTGAGAAGTTATTCAACCTTTTCTCTCCTTCTGAAGCTCTTGAATTCTTCGAAGCAAACGAAATCGCTAGACCTATTACAATCAGAACTAACACTTTAAAGACTAGAAGAAGAGATTTAGCTCAATCTCTAGTTAACAGAGGTGTCAATCTACAACCAATTGGTAACTGGACAAAGGTTGGTTTACAAATCTTTGACTCTCAAGTTCCAATCGGTGCCACCCCAGAATACCTAGCTGGTCAATATATTCTACAAGCTGCATCATCTTTCCTACCTGTTATTGCATTAGACCCTCATGAAAATGAACGTATCTTAGATATGGCTGCTGCTCCAGGTGGTAAAACTACATACATTTCCGCTATGATGAAGAACACTGGTTGTGTGTTCGCTAATGATGCAAACAAAAATAGAACCAAGTCTTTGATTGCTAATATCCATCGTTTAGGTTGTACTAATACAATTGTCTGTAACTACGATGCTCGTGAATTTCCAAAGGTTATTGGTGGTTTCGACAGAATCTTATTAGATGCTCCATGTTCCGGTACAGGTGTTATTGGTAAGGATCAATCTGTTAAGGTTTCCCGTACAGAAAAGGATTTCATTCAAATCCCACATCTTCAAAAGCAATTGCTATTGTCTGCTATTGATTCCGTTGATTGTAATTCCAAACATGGTGGTGTTATCGTATACTCTACTTGTTCTGTTGCCGTTGAAGAAGATGAAGCTGTTGTTGACTATGCCCTAAGAAAGAGACCAAATGTTAAACTTGTAGAAACTGGTTTAGCTATTGGTAAGGAAGGTTTCACCAGTTTCAGAGGTAAAACTTTCCATCCAAGTGTAAAACTTACAAGAAGATACTACCCACATACTTATAATGTCGATGGTTTCTTTGTCGCTAAATTCCAAAAGATTGGCCCATCACCACACGATGACAACCAAGCTAGTGCAAAGGAGAAGGAAGCTCTTGCTAGAGAAGAAGCTATGGAAGAAGGTATTATTCACGAAGATTTCGCCAAGTTCGATAACGAAGAGGATGAAAAGTATATAAACAAATCTAAGAAGAACAGTCTACTAAAGAAGGGTATAAACCCAAAAAGTAGCACACCTGCGAAAAAATAATTTACTTAACATTCAACATTATCGTGAATATTAAGTGAACGATTGCACCTTATTCCCCATATGTACATTACTCAATTCATTATTTTATATACATAAAAACGCATATATTATTAATCATCTTCATACTACGACATTGCTTAGACGGTAGGTGAAATATTTCTCTTATTTGCTTAAACTCATCAAAAACTTCGTGTATTTAAAGTCCAATATATAAAAATTACACAATACAATATAAAACCCATTCAGAAATAATTTACATTACCTAGTTGATGTTCCTTAATATAATGTGACCCGAATTCCTCGTAATCTTTCTTAGTGATGGATGATTTAATACACAATTCTTTATTGTTCCCTAGTTTCACCATACCGTTCCACGCATCTAGAGAAGGATCATTACTTTGGTAAACAGCCAGCTGTGTTTGAACAGGAAGAAATTGAGTAAATTCTTTTACAATTCTCTCTCTTGTACCAGGGATACGGGAATTACCACCGGTTAACCATGTGTTATTTACCATATTCAAAGCTGTCTGGCTTAATTTACTTGGTTTGGACTCAAACTTTCGAAGTAAAATTGTTTCACAAAGTTCTGAAATACCGGCTTGATCTAGACCACCAATAGAAGGCTGGAAAAGAATTTCAGGGACTCTCATTCTTTCAATATTTAGATGCATTTGGTGTTGTTCATGAACATTTTCGCTGTCATGAGGGGCTGGACCTCTTAGGAACAGGTGTAGAACAGAATTTCTCCAATCATATTGGGCATCAAGGGTGTCTTCTTCGGTGAAGTTTGGATCAAATTCCAATAATTGACCTTCCAGTTCTACAATCTCACGATAATCTTCTTCAATCAACTCATCTAAAGCTTCTGGATTCTGGGTAACATCATTGTAAACAGCCCAATCATCATCGTTGGCACCAAATGTATCATTAGGATCGTTATCTATCGTGGCTTGTTGTCTACTTCTCTTAGAGCCTGATTGTGGTGTATCTTCCGCCAGATTAGCAAGATTTTTCATTCTCTTTTGAGACGCTTGCGATTTACGATCTTTCATATCTTCCTTTAATTTAACTTTATCTTTTCTTTTTTTAACTATGACAGCTAACTTCTTCCTCTTATCCTTAATCCAACCGGCAAGGTTCGTATTTCTCCATTCTTCTTCCTTCTTCCTGGCTTCCTCCTCCTCTTTCTGCTTTCTTATTTTCTCTTCTTTAGCTTTTTGTCTTGCGTCAAAGCTTGCTTTTAGGAATCTTTGCTTCCGTTTTTCTTTTATCTGTTCTTCATTCAATTCAGAATCAGCAATTTCTAACAAATCAAACTTATGTTCTTCTTCTTCGTTGTTATCGTCTGCACCATCTGTTTCTATAGCCTGTGCTTTTTTTAACGATTTTTCTAAATTATACATGTATTTTTTAAAATCACGTTCATCATCAAATCCTGCATTCTGTAGGATAGATATGACTGTCTTTTTAGGTTGATCAACCAACTGTTCTTTAACTTTGGAGAAGTAATCATATTCCTCAGTCTTTTGAATTAATTTTTCGATTCTTTTCTGTTTAGCTTGTTCTTGTAATCTCTTACCGGTTTCTTTTCTCTTTTCAGCCTGAATTTTCAATTCCTCTTCAGTCTTTTGTGGTTGTAGAATCTCAGTAAATGGGGCTTCAACAACTATATTTTTCTCTTGAAGATGATCTAATGCCAGGCATTTAGTAATTTCTTCATTATAATTCTGCGAAACATAACAGTAATCTTCGTACATTCTCCTATATTGATATCCAGATAATTTAGTTGGGAAATATGGATATTTCAGAGTCATTACCTCTGATAAGAAATCTACCGCTTGTGAACCACCCCAATCTACTCTTTTAGATTCAGTAAGCACTGCATTCCCATTTACAATAGGTATGACATTTGTATCCTGGTTCCCACAATCAATAACGATACCGTCTTTATTCATTTCATTATTGGCATAGTATGCGAATAAACTATCAATACCAAATGTAGCTTGAGGAATATTAAATGATTCGAATAAAATTTGATACCAATTACTTCTTTGTGATGCTAAACATGCTAACCTTTCATTAATGATCAGAGGGTTTCTTACACCATCATCAGATACTACACCTAAATGATTAAATGTATATTCCATTATATCTTCCACATAGTCCCAATTCGTAATTAACGAACCATCAAATGGTGATTTGGCTTGAGAACAAACGGTCTGGTCAACAAGAGTATCATTCCCTATAAATGTAAACGTATGGGCCAATTTACGATCACGATATCTAGTCAATTCGTTAATAAAGACATGTGTCGGGTGGTTTTGATTAACATAACCTGCCCTCACATTATAAGAACCGAAGTCAATTGCAATGGGGGTTTCAGGATTATAATTATCTGAACTATCAAAAGGTTCGCCTTCTTCTCTTAATGGCTGATCATCCAATACAGTCACATTTAGTGGAGCAACTGATGCATCTCTAGACATTTTGGGTTAATCGATGTGTAAAGTATTTGGAGAATATGTACTATTAATTACCTTGCAATCGGTGAGTATTACAACAAGTCTATAGATAATATTTAAAAAGGTATTACAAAGGTGAAGTAAAACTTTAAGCCATTCTTCTTCACAGAATGAGTTCAGAGTTAGACATATTGTTTCCGTTTTGTTTTTCTTGCTTCAGAGTCTATTTCACAACTGAAATTTCTGTCGTTGTGTTGTATAAAGCGAGCTGTCGCCTTACGGTAATGAGCTGGACCTTATATCACCAACAGCCACCAGATAACATGGGAAGATAGATAATTAAAGAGCGACGATTTTAAGGAATTCCCCATCCCATATCGAATTAATTGATAAATTTAACTTGACAAATAGCATACTAATCCCGAGTGTCGAATGGATGTTCGAAATAACGAAGTGTCGTGTAGTAAAATCCATCCAGTTCTTTGGCCTATTGATTATGATTGTTCAATTACAACCTTCGACAGTGGTAATCCCAGATTGGTACAAATTAACTTGAAATTACCAATATCGAATTTACAGAGAGGGCAATGAATGGGTGTTGATTGCGTAAAGTATGATGTACTGCGTGCCACTAATTCATAACCGTTTCCAGCTTCCACTCTTTTATTATTCTCAAACTCTATCCAATCGGAGAGACAATCTCTATGAAAGTAATGCCTGCAAGGTGTTTTAACCACCATAAATTCACCTAATCTATCAGAATGCAACAAATCGGTTTCAATATCTTCTGGGAACTCATTAAATACTCCCATACACAGAGTGCATTTATCTTCATTCCCAAATTCACATTCATTTTGTAGAACAACTTTAAAATCGAATACTGTGACATGGGAAGTCCGTGTACCTTTTATTGGTAAGTTATATTTTTTTATATCATCAGTTGATAGGATAATATGAGGACATTTTATTTTGCACACTTCACGTTTGACATCATCTGAAAGACTAGAAAAATACACACCTCCATCATATGCGGTATCACCTATTGCACGTTTATTTGAAGGGTATTTATTAACTACCGCATTCTGTTGTATGATATCACCTTCTTCTGAAATACCACTAGTGACCTCTTCTTCTTGTCCTGTAATTGACTTTCTCTTAAAACATCTCTTAATGCGATGACTATAATGAGCGAAGATTTCCTTCATATTCAAATTAATGACGATATGAATAATGTTGATCTAATATTAAACTATTTTATATGCTGGTATAATACGAATTTTAAATGTTAAGACAGACCAACAAAAAAAAAAGATTGCTATTTATATAGGAGATATAGCTGCAAATAATTGAGATCTTATACAGTAAAAATATTTACCCAAATGATCCAAATGACAACATATATATCTCAGTGTATCACCTGTTCTTTTTCTGACATTTAAAGATATTCTTTTAAAATTAAGGGACGATGACACCAAACTCTGGTGTTTTACAGAGAGTTGCAAAGTTTACTACACCAGGAAAAGAAAGATGAAAGTTAGATTGAAACATCTTCAAGATTTCACTATCATACCTCCCAGAATAACTTAGTAGGATTATAATCGCCTGAAGGTAAATCATGTTAGATTTCACTGCTGCCATTACGTACCCGCTTTTAACCCCAGAAAGATATAGAAGATTAAATAAGAAAGTGGGTAAAATTTGAAGTATATTAAGAATAGATGTAAAAGTTTCAAAAATATATATGCTTTAAATAGTAGAAATGGAATATCTTACATATCTACGAAGAGTTTGTCGTACTTATATATCATCTGTTAACATATCATCTAAAAACATTGATGGTGTCTTCTTATGTCTTTGATTATTATTCTTTGTAGGACTTGGTGGTAAACTGTCGTTACCGCCTAAACCTAGAGATGATGTATTTCTCATATGATAATGAATATCTTCCCTTATTTTCTTCTTTCTTTCTGGTGACGCAGCTCTTCTTGGCTTATCCATATTGTTTTCAATTGCTAAAGAATCTGTTGACATCATTGAAAATTCGTCACCATTGTAAATATTACTAGTATCATTCAGTTTATTATTTCTTGCTTGTTGTTGCTGTGTAACTTCTAAAGTTGGCGATATGAATAACGAACTTCTGTTATTATTATACATAAATGCATCATTTTGAATCACATTAAACGTCTCTTGTTCAGGTTCGTTATAGTCAAAGGAAATATCATCATCTAAATTTGGATCTCTTGTGTTACTGCGAGTTAAATTGAAAAGTGATCTCCTAGCAGAAATACGTTCCGATGAAGTTACCTTTTCTTCGTCTTTCTCAAAATTACTACTATTATTATCTGAATATGTACTTAATGTAAATTGACTCATCAAAGAATTTTGATGTCTATGTCCAAATCTTCCATTATAACTACCGGAATTAGTTATATTACCGTTATCATTATAAATATTTTGTCCTGTATGCTTGGTATTTCGATGTGAAATATATGTTGAAATTGCCCACCATATTAGTAAAGCTAAGAAAATTGCACCAACACATGCTCCTACTGCTATGAACACAGTACCTCTTGGTGGTAAATCTACCAATTGCATGATATGTGGGTTACCATCTGGTGAAGGTGGTGTAATTGTAGGGGTAACTTCTGCGCTCGACGAGGATAAGAATGAACTTGAATCTAATAGTGAGATTGATTTTATAACGGAAGAACCTGATACCAAGTTAGAATTAGTTATAGATGTACTAATTGTTGAACCTACCGTTGTACTATATGTAGTTGATTTGATTGATGAAGATGTAGTTGAGGTGGTTGTAACCAATTTTGGAAGGCCTCTTTTAACAGCCTCAAGGATTGTGTTCTCCTTCATTTCTATAATTAGTCTTGTGTATGTGTATTATACTTTTTTCTTTAATCTGTTCAAAAATAGGCTACTTCTCAAGTAATAAATATGTACTGTAAATTAAATATTATCCCAAATTAAGGATATATCCACGAGACTCCATATTTATTTCATGAATAAAATATTTCCTGCAAATTGCATTTACAAAAAAAAACACGAGAAGGATGACCTGTGATAATTACAATAATAGCAACCTACAACTACCGTGAATTGCAATCCCATAATGGGAAAGTTGGTAAGCCTCCCCATGTCAATTCTCAATGGATAAAATCTTCACAGATCAAAAATTCTATTCTTGTGTTCACTGAAAAATTATATGAATTGGATTGTTTACATACTTCCTAATTAGGATATGTAATTGAATAAAATTTCTCCGATCACCTAACCCTAATAATGGGATGAACAGAAATATAGGGTTTCTAAAATTGGATTTCCGTTAACAATGATATTTTTTCAAATTGAAATTGTGAAAGTTTCATTGTACAAGCAATCTCTTGATATTTAAATATACATCCAGTAGAATAATTGTCAAATATATGAGAAAAGAGGAAAGATATACCAACATATTCTGAATACCTTATTTATAGAAACTGTATGCTTACAGAAATGACAAGCAAATATATTCCACCATTAAATTTCTCACCAGTGATATCTACAGAGGTATCACTATATAGATCCGGATATCCAATGCCGATTAATTACAGTTTTATACAGGATCAATTACATTTGAGGACAGTTGTCTATGTAGGGGACAAATCTGATATCTCTGAAGAATACCTTAATTTTTTAGAATCTCAAAATATTCAATTCATGTATATACCGATGGATTCATGTCGAGATTCACGAATTAATGAAGGTATAGATACTGTATTACAAACTGTTTTAAATGTAGATAATTATCCTATGTTAATTCATTCGAATAAGGGGAAACATAGAGTAGGTATAATTGTTGGAATAATAAGGAAAATTTTACAAGGTTGGAGTATAGCTTCAATATATCAAGAATATGGTTTATTTTCTGGTGGTTTAAAAGATGAAGCAGATTTAGAATTTATTACTATGTTTGTTAGTCATTTAGAAGTATATAAGGATAAAATGCCACAATTTGTTCGAATGTAAGAACGAATAAAATAAATATATTATATATTCCAAAAAGATCATAAATTTAATAGATTATATTGAATGTAAACAAAAGTATCTATTCTAATCAATTCTAAAACAAGAATTGATTGAAAGATATACAAATACAACATATATATATATCATACATAAGAAAACGTTTAAAATATTATCATTATATATAGAAGCTTCTAAGCCATATAATTATAGTGAGAAAGGAATCATTAACTATATTAAACCAAACAACTTAAGCGTTGAAGGATAATGACCAACCTAACTTATGGACAGGTTCGTTTAAGTTCAAAGCATCAAATGAGGAACCGACACCTAAAGTAATACCTGGTCTTAATAATTGTTTGTAAGAGACAGCTAAATTACCTGCGTCGTTAATCTTAGCCTTAAATTGAGATTGGTTAGCAGCATCAAGGGTGTATCTAGTAGCGAATTCTAAGTTAACCTTTTGAGCGTTGACTAATGGATTTAAAGTAGCTTTGGTACCAATAGCTAAAGTACTGTTTAAAGTTTGGTTGAATGATAAAGTAGTTAATTGTTTGTTATCAATAGCAACACCAATAGAATAATCTGGAGCAGAGTAAGCTAAAGCTAAACCATACTTGGAGATAGAACCACCGTTAATGTTATATTGTAATTCAGTACCAGCAACGATACCGTCCTTAGCGACGGTGAAATCACCGACGAAACCAGCTGGACCATTTAATAAGTTAAACTTACCTCTAGCTGTAAATAAAGGTTGAATATAATCCATATTTATGTTTAGACTCTTCTTATCATCATTTAATAAATTACTTGGGTTAACAGAAGTTAAAATATCAGTCTTTAAACCTGGAGCTAAATCAGAAATTTCGATTTTACTCTTTAAAGTATTGTTATTAGCCCAACCTTGAGTTAAAGAGATACCATTATATTTATCTAATAATTTAGATTCTAAGTTAGTTGATAATGGGGTATCCTTAGCAGTTTGCTTAGCGTTTAAAGTGAATTGAACACCATTTTTAGCAACTGTCTTAACATCGAAAGCTAATGGAGTAGAATGGTAGAAATCTTTGTTTAAAAGATCGTTAGTACCCTTGAAGATATCGGAATAAGTTGGTGGAGCCATTTTTGCTTGTTTAGTTTTTATATGGAATATTTAATTTGAATTTGTAATGTTATAAGAGAACTTATATTTATGAATTGATTATAGTTTCAATAATATAAGATCAAAAACTTGTTGAATTATGCTATAAATATAAAGATACAAGTAAGTGTAAATTAGAAAGAAAAAAAAGGAAGTCGTAATCAACGGGCAAAAGTGGAATTTCAAAAAGAGAGAACACAAGTCGATTGCAAATTTAACATTAAACGACAACTCTTTATATATAAAGGTACGAATCACATTATTTTTATAGGGATAAGTTTAAAATGGTAAACAAACATACAATATCGAATTTCTTGCACATGTGCATGTGGTAATTATTAATTTCATCTTTTTTAATGCATGAATGGCATATTCATACAAGCACAAATTAACACTTCAAGAGTTGTTTGTTACATTTCTGTTCAAGTAATCGATCCGTGTGCAAGAGTGTTAAGAATTGGCAGAACCCACAGTTTTTGTTAGGCCTGTCGCTCTTTACTGAACTAACCGCTTATACACTTAATGCCATCTTAGTAATTAATGTATCTTGTTCGAGGTTTACTAAATAATATCTCTTTGTTCGTATTTGCATATCACAATAAACTTTCATCACCACATATATTAACATTCGATACAAATGGGAATATCGCTATTTTGTAACAATCGCGTTATTATAGTGTGAATGAGACCAAGAACCCCGGATGAACCGAACTGTCGTTTCAGTTCGTATGTACTTGCGTACGTAGTTGGTAGTATTTTGGCACGTTTCAAAAATTTCGTTCATCTTCTGTTGGCAGCTTTGTGTGAATAGCATTAAGAATATAATAGCAATAGCAATAGTGAAATGGTCTTGTGCCTCTGTTGAGTGAACTGGGGGGACATGTTGAGCGCGCAATATGATTGGACAATTTACATATTATATTATTTATATGTGAATAACATTATTTTTTAGGGGTACCTGTTGTTTAATCTGCTAATGGCATTTCTGCGCGACGGTAACTGCGTACGTCTGCGTACTTATTCCACGGTAAATCCATCAAAAACCGCACCACCACAGTCTCACATTTTTTTCTGGTGAGAATTGTTGAGAAATGGTGTATCAGACTACGGATGTTTCTGAGTGGGGGAAAACAGTGTCCTATGACGCTTTTGCTGACAGAACGAAGAGGAAACACCCAGAAATCTGTTGTTGTAAATACCCTAATTTAAGTTACGGTGGTGAACACTAGGGTTATACATCAACACTATGTAATACCTAGGGCTAGATTCAATTTTATAGGTAATATCAGTTAGGGCTGTGATAATAATTTGATAAACATTGGCAGACATGCTATGCTCTACTTCTGCGTTCAACTCTGCCGTTTGAACCAAAATACCCGTCGTTGACCCAAAATACCCATCAATACAAGATACCTGTCGTTTTCAACAATATGGTAATGGGAAACATTTGGGAAACGAATTGGAAACATACGGGAATCGCCGGCATGTACAACGAGTTACGTTTCTCATTGTCACAAATGCCGTCATCAGGAGACGGATTTCCGGTGTATAGCGTCAGTCGACAGTCAGCCTAAAAATATTTATATTATGGAAATGGGAAACAAACTGGAAACAAACTGGAAAAACATCTCGGAATTTTATAGTTTGATGATGATATATTGTCTTGTATGGGATTTGTACTTTTGGAATAGAATGATATATAAATGTGATGTACAAATATAGATATATCTTAAAGTTTATTTATGTATCTGATAATAGTTACATTGTAGTTGCAATCAATAGGTGGTGATAAGAGAGCTCTACACAGTAGCACATAGTGTTTGTAGGGTCAATAGTCTTTCAGAGGATGACTATTTGACATGACCGGCAAACGACGAACTCATAAATTTAAGGAAAACTCTACTAAACCAAGAATTGATACAACAGAAATAGAATTTTCATATTACGGTCTCAAGCCTAGATAAAATTTAGAATATAGTGAACTATATCTACTCTATACAAGACAATCTTATAGCCAGCTATTCATTTAACAAGTTAAGTATCTTGCATATCACAGATCAATCAACTATTCTCTTGTAGTTCATATGACATTAGTTCTACACTTAGTATGACTACTATATTATATTAAACATATCTCTCTATCTAACTAGAATGTGAATAAACAAACATAAAACGGTAATGTAAAAGGTAAACACAATGGGAAACATAGCGGGAAACGGGAAACGGGAAACGGGACCTTCCCCCCTTCTATAATAATCCTCCTCCATTTCTCCGTCAATTTTCTTACTTTTACGGTGCGCATATTCTCGGAATGGGAGACAGATAGAGCAAAAAAAACACGAATCAGACAACTAACTAAACTAATGTAATAATTACACGTAGTATTTCAATTTGATAAAATTAACAGGTAAATAAAAAATACTAAAAAAATAAAAACACTAAGGAATTTGATGATGAGTTAAAAAATTTGACACTTTCCCATATACAATACAACTAATTTATTTATAAAATTTCATTTATATTAAAAGGGAATAAATATCTATTTGGTATCATATTAAGATATATATATATATATACATATATTTCAACAAGGACAAATACAGAAGGAGGAAATTAGACAATTTTTGTGTTTTTTATTCGGCGGCTTAACAAAATATCCTCGTATTTTTGATTTTCATAATAATTAAAGCCACTCATCGTATCGTTTAAATTATAAGAAAGAGATTAGATATATATTTTGTTACTATCTCAAACTCCAAATATCAGTTTACAGAACAACTATTCGATATAAGACATAAAAGAATTATATGCTTCATACCGTGCAAGGATTGATACATCTAAACAGAAAAAAAAATTGTTCTACACATTATATATTAGAAACTAATATCGCTTAATTTTAAATCAATAAAACCACACACTTAAACTCAGATACTTTATCCTTTTAATTCGTTTTTTTTTTGCTTAACTAATGGCTCCGCCGGCAGTATCTTCGTCAAAGATTAATAATGACAATAATAATACTGTGAATAATGATAATACCGAACATAAAAATAATAGTAATAATATTAATAATGATGAGAAAAAATTTATCGTAGAAACTGAAACTGTTGATGCTCCAGTAACAAGTACATTATTAAATACTCATCCATCAATAATATCTACTAACAGTCCAACAATAATAAATCAAAAGGATATTCATTTACAATCTCCATTAGAATCAAATATACCAATGGAAAGAAAAATAATTTCAAATTTAGATAATCATAATACAACTTTAACTAATAAAGATCCAAATGGCAACATTAATGGATTTGATACTAGTAATAATAATAATATAGTTAAGGATACACCAATAAATAATATTCCAATATTACCTGATAGTAAAATAATACCGAGAGATTTACATCTTCCTGAATCAACAAGAATTAATAATAATAACGAAAGTTTAAAAGATGTCACAACTACACCAAGCAATTTAATTGATAATAATCCATTATCTTCACATGTTCAAAATCAGTCTATGCCGTTGAAAAATAAGAAAAGTTCACTTTTGATCGATTCTAATTTGGTGACTGGAGATGATCATACACAAGAAATTATTATGCGTAATAATATTGTTGAAAATACTATTAATGAAAGTGGGAATTCTTCAATATCGAACGATGGTGGACTTTCTACTCCATCTCCATTAATGTTAAATTCAAATAAAGGTCAATCACAACAACAACAACAATCATCTACTTCAATAAGGAAAATTATAAAAAATGAAGATACGAAGAATCAACAGGGACCTGAGAATCCAACTGATAATGTTATTAAGGAATTACCATTAGATAGTAAACGTACAACGAAAACATTTGAAAGACCAACAATGCATTCAATGAATTCAAGAGATGTTTTAATGACTGAAAAGAAAGGAAATCCTTTAGTAATGTCAAATAGTAGTAATAATAATAGTACAAGTAGTAATAATTCAACAAAAAAATTCGTTATAGAAAAATTGAAGGATACTGTAAGACCTATTACAACAACAAATGCAAATATAGACAATAATTTTATTAAACAGGTACCTACTATTCTAGATCATAAGAATAATGATAAAAGAGAAATCACGAATAAATTTAATTCAAATCATCAAATAATTAATAAAAGTTCAGAACATTTAGCTCATCATGCTATTTCGACTGATGACTTACATTCACAATTAGATGATTCGAGTCAAAAACCAACAAAGACAGATTTCTTCGCTGCAAGATTAGCATCTGCAGTTGGTGAAAATGAAGTTAGTGATTCAGAGGAAACGTTCGTTTATGAGTCTGCTGCTAATTCAACGAAAAATAGAATATATCCAAGTTCAAGTAATCATGTTCCACAGATACCATTAGCTACAAATAATACCCAACATCCATCTACTAATGGTATCATAGATGTCCATTCCACAATAAGTGATAGAGAACCACAACACGGTGTCGTACCTAAGATGAGTGTACCATTATTGAATAGTAATAAGAAATTAATGACAAGGTTAAAGAATCCAAGGCATATCAGTACAAGTGGTATTCCTGTTACTACAGGACCTAATAATATTATTGCCACTGGAAGTCACTTACCTTCGAATTTCCACCCTAGTCAACAGCAGCAACAAGAACATATTCAAACGAATGCATACCATCAAGTCTCGGGACAATATCTTCCGCAAAATGTCTCGATAGATGGTAACGTGCCTGGTATGAATAATGTATACAATCCTGAAAAGATGTTACATTCCCCAACTATTCAAAATTCTACTCATTCTGCAACAACACCAGTTAAATTAAATGGTAGTCCAAGCGTGAATCAATTCAGTAATACACATGGTCCAGTTGAAGATTTGTTAACCGTTAGATCATTCAATAAAAATAATAGAGGTGGAAATGTACAGGATAATAGACCAGCAAGACCATACATTCTTGATCACCCAAAATCTCCTAATAAAAGATCAAGTATAGCTTCATTAACAAAATCTAATGTAAGTCAACAAAGTACATCACATTTTTCATTACAATATCCACAACAACAAATGCCACAATCGAATGTCGTATCAAATGGTAATGTACAACAAAGACCAATTCCAAGTAACTTTGCTAATTCATTAAGGCAAATGGCATCCAGTTCATTACAACATAATAATAGTATAGGTAGTAATCAAGGTATGAAACCTGAGAATAAGAAAGGGTTAAGAACTACAGTATCAAAGATATTTGATACAAACGAAACGCCGTTAAGAATTTATTCAGGTGTACCAGATAATGTTAACTTGGAAGATTACATTGATCAATCAGATCACATGGCAAACAGTGTGCCAAATAATAATAACAACAATGGTGGGAACAATACCAATAGTGTACAAATGATGAATCATAATAATAATATATCTGGTAGTATTCATAATCATTCATTGAATGGATTAAATAATCAAAATAGTGTCAGAATTAACAATTATATGAATTCGAATGATGGTAAGAGAGCTATAAGAAATTCTCTTAATGGTTATCAACAATATGATAACAATGATAATTCATATGTTAATGATATGCCTGTAGATAATGGAAATAATGGTGGTTATACAAATTATGGAAGTCATAATAATGGTAATGGTAACAACGGAGACTTAATGTATAACGGATCTGTTCCAATTAGAGAAGAAGATGAAACTGAGTATAGTAATTATAGAAAATCAATGGCGAATAGTAATCATAATGATCCTAATAATATTAACAGAAATTCAAATGATATGGGCAACTATTCAACTCAAAGTAACGAGAATAGTAGTCATATCCGTAACAGTAATGGAAGTGGTAATAATAATAACAATAATGAAGATGATTTACAATCAATGTTTTATTATAATCATCGTGCCAATTTGGAGGCAAGACCTGAAATTTCTGATTATGAAGATGATGACGATGATGTAGGAGAAGATAATGATGGGAATAGAAGTTTCTTCGCAAGACATAATTTCTTACCAGCACATATGAATTTCCAAGGTAGTCGTCATCCATCGTATTCATATACTAAACAATTACCTGTACAAGGTACCTTTTATGATTACAATACATCTCCTACAAATCAATACATGAATAGTCAACCTAATGAGTATACTCCATTACGTAATGGTATGGATCAAGTCGGTTCAAATCTAACTGGACGTAGAAGATATTCTCGTAATAATGGTGGGAATGGATATTCACCACATGATTTCTATGGTAAAAAATCAACATGGTCCAAATTTAAATCTGCGATATATTTTTCATTTGTTATGTCTATTTTAGTTACCATTGGTTTCGTATTTGGTTTCATTATTGCTACTAATAAAGAATTACAAGATTTTAACGTTGTTCTTGTAGATAATGTAATCTCTACCACTGATGAATTGTTATTCGATATTACGACGTCTACATTTAATCCTGGGTTCTTCTCAATCTCAATCTATGATGGGTCTCTAGATATATTTGCCAAGAGTAATCATGTACCAGATGATGATGATGACAATGATGGAGATGATGATGACAATAATAATGACAGTAACGGAAACCAAGGGAACAATGATGATTCTAATACTGAGTTACAAGTACTATCTTTAAAATCCAAACAAGATTCTACTGAGACTGTATTTTTGGGTACAGTAACTAAACTTGATCCTGAATTAAAATTCGGTGGTGGATTTTTCAATCGTAAATATGATGTTTCCATGACAAGTTTAAAGATTAAAAATCCTGGTACAAATGATAGTGACACAAGACAGAAGGATCCAGATGGATCTGAAAAATGGGAGGAAATTATTAAATATGATTATGATTTAATTATTCGTGGTAATTTACATTATAAGATACCATTCTTTAATAATGATAGATCAATCGCTATTCAAAGGACTGCGAAGGTTCCAAAGAGTGACAGAGACAAAAAGGATATTGCTCAAATTTTATAGACAACATTATAGTGAATATTATATAACTTAGACATATATATATATATATTTGTTTTCAAAAGAAATATATTTTGGCACGAAGCTACACCTGATGTAATTTTTAACACGAAAATACCATATCTTGATATTTCACAACTACCTGCGACAAAACTGAGATATATAACAAGGTCATCAAGCAAGATCAAATCACCACTCCTTATGTACATCGTTAACATTTGAATTACAATCCAGTTAAGGACTATTATCTGTGTTCTGACAAGATATATAGAAAGACAAACAACAAGACCAAAAGGGTCTCGATTCACTTTATAGGAAAACAATAATAGTGAAAAAAAAACATAATTATACACGATAAGGACTGTTTGACTCCTTTCTCAGTTACATACAAACAAGGACAGTTTAAGTCAATCGATAATCCGTTACCTGCCTACATATAGCTACCTTTCCTTATACCAACTTGCATCTATTCTGTCCCCCTTTCACATCCCTAGTTGGAAAATAAGCTGATAAAAACAATTGGAAACAATAAATTTCGATGGGCTAGCTAACGCTCATTGTTGTCCTTTCATAATTAATTTTGTACCTCAATTTGTCTTTCTGTCTGTCTCTAAATATAGCTTTTTGTCAATTTTCTATTTTTGATTTTCGCTCGTATTTCTTTTTTTCTTGGAGGTTCTGCGGGTGTTTCTATGCACATTTCGCGAACCTTTGTGGTCCTTGTTTCTTCTTCGCAACGGATGAGTTTTCTCTGTTTCCCAAAAACGGCAAAGAAATTAAGAAGTTAATATTCTAAAAGGTATAATCGCTGAACAAGAAAAGTTAAACACCGTATTTGGACAAAATTTTGTTTAATTTATGATTTTACATAGGAGTTACATATTTTCTGTTGTAATAACTGTGTGTGAGTTTAGTTTATATACAAGACAGTGTAATTCAGAAAAGGATATAGTTCAATATTAAATCAATTGAAGTACCGAAGTTTTATTCAGGACTCGTTTAGTTTATTTATAATCAGAAAGGCAGTAATAAGTTTTCTCTCTCATTTTGGCGATGATGTTTCCAATAACACAAAATCTTCAAGTACCTTGTGATGAGACAATGTATTCACAACATAATTTAAAATATTTTAATAATAATGACGAAGGAAATAATAATCAAATGAATTTAGATCAAGATACAAATACAAATACATCATCATCTATGTTTGGTGTATTAACGGAAGATAAAAATAAAATTTTAAACGAAAATATACAATATTTAGATATTAGTCACACGGAGAATAGTTTAAGCAATAATACAAGTAATAGTAATAGTAATACAAGTATGAGTAGTGGAAGACCAGGTTTATATAGAAGAAGAACAGATATTTCATCGATTTATTCTTTATCAAATTCAAATCCGAATTCAAACTCGAAATTATCAATAGATAAAAAAATTAAAGCTATTAATATCGATAGTAGTATTAATACCACTGGGAAACCAATGACTTTTGTACCAAAGAAGCCAAACACCCTAGTAAGAAATCACTCATTATCTTTATCTATTAAAACACAAAATTTATCACAAAATGATTCAAATATAATTCGACATAGATCTAAAACTTTGGCAACTATAAAGACACCAGTATCATTAACAAGTAGTGGTAATAACTATTATTCAAATTATAATGCTACAAGTAAATGGTCTCTACCAGGTATACCGTCAAGTGATAGTTCCAGTGATGATACTGATAAAACAAATATGGGTATTAATATTCCAAGTCCATTCCAAGAAAATTTATCAATTTACCATCATACCGTTTATCCAAATGGTCCATTAAATGTAATTTCACAAAATGTTTACCTTTATTCTGAACCTAAAATTGAAGAAATTCTAAAATTTGATGTTATTATTAATGTTGCAGAAGAAGTTGAAGATTTAAAAGATAAAATTCCAGTTGAAATGAAATCTTCAATTAACTATTATCATGTTAAATGGTCTCACGATTCTAAAATTGCTAAGGATCTATATGATTGGACTGAACTTATTCATATGGCTAACACGAGTGGGAAAAGGGTCTTAGTACATTGCCAATGTGGTGTTTCTAGATCCGCATCTTTGATTGTTGCATATATTATGAGATACGAAAAATTACATTTGAATGATGCATATAATAAATTAAAATTAATTGCTAAAGATGTTAGTCCCAATATGGGTTTAATATTTCAATTAATGGAATGGGATGAACTATTACAAAACCAATTATAATTTCATCTCATTCCGTTTTATACATTCATTCTGTCTCACAATGTAATAATACAATACGACAATTTCTGCATACAACCAATATAATTATTAATTCAATTATCATACCTATTATATACTCTTTACATATCAAACAATATTATAAATATTTTGCATTAAAATTCAAAATTGTTTATTGCCCTTGTTTATAACTAACTTGTGCGCCAACTTTATAGTCATTAGTTTCAAATGATTTAAATTGAACATTTTCACCATTCTCGATCTCTTTACTGTTAGAATCACCCCAATCTAATGGAACCTTTGCATATGCATCTGTATAAGCTAAAACATTAAATGTATAATTACCTTCATTAGTCAATTCAGGCAAAAATGTCACACTTGCAGTAATTTGTCTAATCAATGACCGTATCTGTTTTTGAGTTAGCTCTGGATTAATTCGAACATCATTATCCTCATTACTATTCTCATTATGCTCGTCTTGTCTTAATATATCAAATGACCATCTTTCCACTACTTCACCAGTATCTTTATCCACTATGCATAATACCAATTTTGTACATTTCTGACCAAGGATCCATTTATGTACCTGAATCAAAATTTTCCTTATATATTGTTTTAATTCTTCATCATGTGTCTTAAGTAGTGGTAAATCGTATTTCTTTACAGTTGTAAAATCATCAGATGGATAAATACCTCTTTGATAGAGGATCGAATTAATACTATATTCGAAAAATTCTGTAATTGTTCTTGTGGAACCCTTTAATGATATACTATCACCAGTTGACATATTGGTTCAATGTTGTGTAGTTTTGTTTTGGCAATAATTCCTAATCTTACTTTATCCTTTTATGATATTATCAAAACGGTATACTCGTAGTTTATTCGTACACTTTTAGGTTGTGATTCGAATCTTGTAACTTTATTTTTGTTTGTGTTTATGCTTTTCGAGGTTCGATGTTTTGATTCGAGATTCGCTAGAAAAGAAATTCCTAGACAAGTTTCCTTTAAAAGAACAAATAACAGCCTTTACATAAACACAAGTAATAATAGACGAAAAAGTCAAATTTATTAGACCGGAACTCAAAGAACCGATTATCTATTTCAAATGGTAAGTATCATATATTTAATTTGCAACCAATTAAAGACCCCTTACTAACAGAACTCATTTTTACATATAGCATGGGATTAAAAGACAACAATATTCTAGGGAGATCCTAAAACAAAAACGGATTCAAGATCAACTAAAGATCAAAACATATAAAGAGTTAACACAAACTGTATTAGGTAGCAGAGATAATGGTATCTTTACTACTGATGAATTACAATTAACTAGTAAAATCCTGGAATTAAATCCTGAATTTAATACAGTCTGGAACTATAGACGTGATATCATCTTAAAGATTACCAATGATATGAAACCTGATTTTTGGGAAAATGAATTACAATTTACAATGGAGAAATTAAAGAGATTCCCAAAGGTTTATTGGATTTGGAATCATCGAATTTGGGTATTAGATAACTATCCAAACGCAACCGATAAGATATGGTTACATGAATTATTCGTTGTAGACAAATTGTTATCAATGGATGCAAGAAATTATCATGGTTGGCATTATAGAAGATTAATTGTAAAAAATCTAGAACTAATGACTGGTAAGCTAATGGATAAAGAAGAATTGAAATATGTCACTACAATTATTAATAAAAATATATCTAATTATTCCGCATGGCACCAAAGAGTTCAATTAATAACAAATATTTTCACTAAGCATGAATTAAAGGAGGAAGAAATGAAGGAGATGGTCTTATCTGAAATATCGTATATCACAAATGCAATTTATACCGATGCAGATGATCAATCTGTATGGTTTTATACCAATTGGTTTATCTCAAATGATATTGTACGTTTAGTATTAACAGACGAGGAATACATTAAGATGTTAAAGGATATGAAAAATAATATTGTTTTAATTAATAATGATGATATAGACTTTTCAGGTAGAGAAAATAATTGGTGTTTGAAGATTCTGATTGTTATCGAAAGGGCGTTGAAAGAAACCGGGTACAACCTGAATGAGGATGAACATACAGAAGAATATCTGAAGAAATTAATTGTGATTGATCCTCAAAGAAGAAACAGATACCTCCATTTATCTTCAGAATATAAGGAATAATAAATACGATTATCTAATAGCATATATTTCTTCTATATAGAATATAAAATACAGCATTTTACGAATCTACATATCTAAAATTAGTAAATACGAATGTATGCGACTTTATGACAATATATATAGATACTTAATATAGTATTATGTAATAAGATATTCTTAACCACTTGGGCTATCTCTGATAGCATTAAATTCATCTATAACTAATTTTGGTGACAGCACATGTCTTCTTTCTCTGACATTCATACTTCTCGCATTAGTCAAATACAAATCCCTTTCAATATCTTCATTGGAAAATTCAATACGACCTTTCTGTCTTCCTTCTACTCGTTTCAATTCAATGAACGACTCTATACCGATATGAGGATAATCTGTTGGAACGTTGGATGATAAATCACATATATCAAATGTATTGATATATAAATTTATAATTTCAAAATATGCTTCATTGACTAATTTTCCAGTAGTTTCAAAATCTGAATACTTGACATCGTACCAATTTTTGTTCTCTGAGTTTTGACTTCCAAATAATTCCACTGAAATCTTAAGTACCGCAATTGCTATAGCATGTGGAGGGGTAATTAACAAAATATCTGATTTAAGAACATCATAACCGATTAACCATGCCAAATGACAAACTTTACGTTCTAATTCCAATTTTTTACCTATTTTTACAATATATTCATCTGTATGTAGAAAATTATTAACTCTATAATCAAATGAACATGCCTCTAGTATTCGTAATTCACTTTGAAATATTCTTTTCTTGAATGTTTCCATCATATCTAATGTTACATTGTTTATTTTTCTTACTTTATATGATACTTGACATATTTCATTGATTTTCTTCAAAGTTTCTGTTTGCTTGCAACTTAGTACTAAACAACTAGTAGCTAATAGAAATACTAATTCCGTTTCAAATGTATTAAATAAATGATATCTTTCGTAATAGTAGATGGATGTCTCTAGGGTTTTCCTAGGAAGTTTCAGCTGAACACACACATCACTTAAATATTTTATTATAGCCAGTTTCTTTTGTGTATATGATCGTAGATCAGATATCGTATTTTTTTGTGCCCTGGTTATCTGTTTTCTAGTCAGATACGGTCTGGACAATATAAGTTCAGCTTCAAAACCAGACGACATCCTTAGCTGATATTTTTGTACTATTTGGTGTGGTAAATTGATGGTCTAGCTGATAAATTAAAAGAATGCAATTTTTAATCTTTTATATGGATGTAAACCACACGATTGGGAATATCTTTCTTAACAATAATTAAAAAGAAACAGAAATTAGATAAATTACCCTCTTAATTTGCTATAATTTGTCCTTTTCTTATTGTATTTTATATGCGATGAGACTGTTTTATCGCAAGTATTGTTTATTTAATACTTCAAGTTTTCAACTTCAAGAAGCTCTTCTTCATTTCGTCGATAGTGATAAAATTGACAAAATTTATTATTGATAGAAATCCTCATTTCTAGTAGGTTGAGCAATATTAGTATTGTTAGTTTGATTCATTTTAGTGGATAATATTATACAGTGTAATATACAGTAAATTCTTTGTACTTTATTTCGGAAGGATTTATTTAATATACATATTTTGTTTTCCAAACCGCTGTCTTCATATATTATAGATTGGGTTGTTTTCTTTATTCTTCACATTTGTGAACCTCGTATTCAGATGTCGTCATATAAGCCTATTCATTTATATTAAACGCGCACAATATTCTTCTATTCGTTTAATGTGTGCTATGTACTTAGTTTATTCTTTTGCGCTTATTATAGTCTTATACTATACATCCTTTGAATATTCAGCTCAGTAATTATTTAACATAAATTGCCCTTCAGACACTTATATGTTATCAATTGGTTGTATTTTCTATTGATATTGACTATTTAATATAGTTCTAACTAATTTAATCTCCTCATTTACAAATTTATTTAAGCTTTTTAAAAATGTTTTTACTTAATTTAACATTTTCTTACAATATATGGTTTTGGGAAAGGTCGCCGAAGGAGATAAGAAGACTGACCAAGTAAACAAAAAGCTATATCCTAGCTAAGACGTTCTTATTTCACTAGGATCAGAAGCCCAAACACACTACATCTGACAGATTATATCATCTCTTCTTCTTTGCAGTGTTTTCTAGAAGTTATTTTCGAAACTTCTACTGCAAGCCTCTTAAATCGGATATTGTGCGGAATGATTTATTGAAATATTTCCACAGTCCTTCTAACATATCTTAAAGACAAACACCACCTAAAACAAAGAATATCATAAACAAGGACATTTCATAAGGAAACAACTTATAAACTTTACATATCAAATTACAAACAATACAATCTGGAAGGGAGAAGATGAAGAGATACTCAAGATCTCAGAATAGCAGATATGAACAGATCAAAAGACCAAGGACGGAACTTAAGGTCTTGCCCATATTCGAATCCTCAGGTATCCTCGAAGCTGAATCAAATAACAATAAGGGAGAACCATTGAAACATACCGCACCTGCAAATGCTGTATCACCAGAGCAATATTGGGATAAAATTAAATTACCAATCGCTAAGAGGCCTATGATAAAAGGAATTTTATACAAGAAAGGTGTGAAAGAGCCATTAAAAGAGTTTAATTTAGAATTAAAAGATCATTATATTATTGGAAGACAACTCCGAACAAAGAAGAATAGTAAACCAGACGGAGAATCTGAAACTGATAATCCCGAACACGAAGAGATAATACTATCAGATATTGGCATACCTGATCCAGGCTGTTCAAAAGAACATTGTGTTATACAGTTTAGAGAAAAAGATCGTAAATTAGTCCCATATATTATGGATTTAAATTCGTCCAACGGTACAACTTTAAATGGTATATTAATACCGAAAGCCAGATATGTCGAGTTAAGAAACGAAGATGTAATATTGTTCTCTGAATATGATTCAGATTCAGATTATGAATTATTATTTATGTACATCAACTAAACTAGCATATATAAGGACGTAACTCTACTTATTAGTATCATGCATTTGCATTATGTCAATTTTAATGAATTTTAAATTTATTATAATGTTTTTTTATTATTTTTTTAAATAGCTTTTATAAATTAATCATATAGAGTTACATATTGAAGATGGTTTTATACATCTCATTCATATCTACATGTGAATGCTGTATCATAATGATAATGAAAATAATTAGTTAATAATTTTCTTACAATTCATCATGTTCGAAGAAATCACCATCATCATCTTCATCATCTAAGTCATCTTCAGCATAAGCACCATCAGCACCTTCGGCACCAGCACCATATAATTTAGAAGTGATTGGGTAAGCAATCTTAGATAAAGCATCAAATTTTTCATCGAAATCTTCAGCCATGGCAGTTTCGAAGTTGTCATCTAACCATTCTAAAGTGTCATTAGCAGCATCTAATAAGGTTTCCTTATCTTCTTCTTCTAATTTATCACCCAATTCGGCGTTAACTTGGTTCTTTAAGGAATGAGCGTAGTTTTCTAATTTGTTTCTAGATTCGATCTTAGTCTTAACAGCAGCATCTTCGGAAGCAAATTGTTCAGCTTCTTCAACCATTCTTTCAATTTCTTCTTGAGATAATCTACCCTTATCATTAGTAATGGTAATAGATTCAGATTTACCAGTACCCTTATCGGTAGCAGAAACCTTCAAGATACCATTAGCATCTAAAGCGAATGTAACTTCAATTTGTGGAACACCTCTTGGAGCAGGTGGTAGACCAGTCAATTCAAACTTACCTAATAAGTTGTTATCCTTAGACATAGCTCTTTCACCTTCGTAAACCTTAATCATAACAGTTGGTTGATTATCGACAGCAGTAGAGAAAATTTGAGATTTCTTAGTTGGAATAGCAGTATTTCTCTTAATTAAAGAGGTCATGACACCACCAGCAGTTTCAATACCTAAAGTTAAAGCGTTAACATCTAATAAGACAATATCTTCAACACCTTCTTCACCGGATAAGACACCGGCTTGAACAGCAGCACCGTAAGCGACAGCTTCATCTGGGTTGATACCCTTGGAGGCCTTCTTACCATTGAAGTAAGATTCTAATAATTGTTGAACCTTTGGAATTCTAGTGGAACCACCGACTAAAACAATATCATCGATATCCTTCTTTTCTAAACCAGCATCAGCTAGAACCTTTTCGACAGGCTTCAAGGTCTTCTTGAATAAATCTAAGTTTAATTCTTCGAATTTAGCTCTAGTTAAAGTTTCAGATAAATCGATACCATCAACAAATGAATCAATTTCGATACGGGTAGACATTTGACTAGATAGAGCACGTTTAGCCTTTTCAGCTTCTCTCTTTAATTTAGCTAAAGCCTTGTTGTTATCAGAGACATCAATACCGTTCTTCTTCTTGAAAGTCTTAATCAATTGACGAACAATCTTGTAATCGAAATCTTCACCACCTAAATGAGTATCCCCGGAAGTTGCTTGAACTTCAAAGACACCATTTTCAATAGATAATAAGGAAACATCGAAAGTACCACCACCTAAATCGTAAACGATAATTTGATGTTCCTTGTCAGATTTATCTAAACCGTAAGCAATGGCAGCAGCAGTAGGTTCGTTAACAATTCTTAAAACGTTTAAACCTGCAATGGTACCAGCATCCTTAGTAGCTTGTCTTTGAGCATCATTGAAATAAGCTGGGACAGTAACGACAGCGTGAGTAACCTTGTTACCTAAGTAATCTTCAGCAATTTGCTTCATCTTACCTAAAATCATACCAGAGATTTCTTCAGGAGAGAATTGTTTTTGTTCACCTTTAACAGTGACTTCAACAGCTGGCTTACCACCTTTGTTAATAACATTGAATGGTAAATGTTTAATATCCTTTTGAACAGATCTGTCATTGAATTTCAAACCAATTAATCTCTTAATATCAAAGACAGTATTTTCTGGGTTAGCAGCAACTTGATTCTTAGCGGCATCACCAATTAATCTTTCATCATCAGTGAATGCAACATAAGAGGGAGTAATTCTATTACCTTGCTCATTGGCTAAGATTTCAGTCTTACCATTTTTCATAACAGCAACACAGGAATAAGTAGTACCTAAATCGATACCGATAACAGTACCGTAATTTTCAACGTCGTTACTTCTTGCTAAGACGTGAGAGGATCTAGAACCATTTTGGAATGGTAGAATTACTAGAAATAATGTGTAAAGTAATACTGCCACTGGCAATAACAACTTTTGACTAGATAATCTTGTCATCGTTAATCAATTTCTTGAGTTGTTCTGAGAAATGTGTAAATTACAAAAACAACAAGAATATAAAACAAATTGAACTTATATAATATATATAATAAAGAACCTTGGAAGTGTTCTAAAATAAGTAATTGAAGTTACCACCACCAGACAGAGAGTAAAACTGAATTTTGTTCAACCGTATTGAACAGAAGTTCAGCAGATGAGCACACACTGTAATCATTTCGCGCCGCTGTTGATTTCTTTTGATTGCGTGTACTTTTTTCGCGATCCGTGCGGTCATTTCTGAGTGATTGACATGTAACGCGTAAATCCATATTAAACGATTGTGCAAATGTATGTCGTGGATAGTGATGGGATTTCTGGAATAATACCGTTATGAAGTTGACTAGTATTTAGTAAGTTTTTATGAATATCTGTTATATTATTGTTTCATATGCTATTGAGTCATTTATATATATATATGTGGTGGCGGGGGACTTTAGTTTCAGAAAGCATGGTAAGCGGATAATTCTTGCTGTGGCGATTGGTATTCATCCTAATGATATCTCATTAAGAGATGTTACAAATATTTGTTTAGTTATTTTATTACCTGTTCCGAATATTTGGGATCTTCGAGATATTGGTACGGTCATCTTATTTACATACATGGCTGACAGACCATACTTGGTGACTTCAGATAACATACTCCGCTTTGGAAATGTTTATGTCTCGATACGGCTATATAGTCAACCGTAGTACACTAGAACTACAGACCTAATTGCATCTTAGTAGCCAAACTCGGTTGTTGTCTGTAGCCTGGACCGTATTATCTCAGTTCAGCCCACGTCATTCTCTATCAATTCACTCCTTACCAAACGTTCTCTGATTCATCCTTTAACCTCTTAACTCTGATAGGTTCCCATTCTTCTTCTGATAAACCTTGTAACTTATAATATTCATCCTTAATATCGAATTTTCTTTGATTCTTTTTAACTTTCATAATATCTGCTTCGTTCATCTCTTGTACCCTTCTGTCATCTCTGTCGAATCTAACTTGTGTAAAACCTGCCAACCAATAAGACCCCAAAACAATCATTCCACAAAATGGTAAACCAAAATACAGAAATGGATTCTTCTTTAGATGTTTCTGATATTTACCTGCCATCGAGGCCTCATATGCTAACTGTTGCTTCCTTGATCTGAATTTTTTTGCACCAAAAGACATTTCTATAATTTTATGTAATTTTTAACTTCTTTATAATGATATTCCTAACTGATATCACTTTTTATCCGCCTATATCAACACAATTCTTCATCTCATCACATCCCTTATTTAAAGTAGTTCGTATTCTACGGAGATTCTTGAAACATTGGCTGATGATTTGTGAGGGCTGAAACTGTAAAAGTGGGAAAAACGATTTTGTATGTCGTACAATGGGACAAAAATTTCGAACTTTGAGCGTACTGAATTTTCAGAGGTTAATGCCATTCTTGTACTCATGACAATGAAACATTTAAAACAACAATATCATTTGTGTTCTTCGAGGTAAGATAGTTGATAAGTATAAACATAGAAGAATCCCAATTATAATTTATTAATACTCACTGGGATTAGACTCGAAGATTTACTAAAAATAGTGACATTGTAACAATAACAAAAACCTTATCGGAAACCAACACATACACACATATTCAGACATGGTTTCTTTTAGAAGGTATTTAAGAATTCCTAATGAATTGAAGCCTTCTGTCATTTTCAAACAGGACTCGTTATCTCCAAGTAAAATTACTTTACAAATTGTTCTATTGCAACTTTTCTATTACACAACAGCATCAGTATTGTTTTTTTGTTGGGCAAAATTAACAGGGCAACATATTAAAATGAAGGATTGGTTATTCACTTCGAAATATATTGAATTTACAAATGGTTATGGTCTAACCTTAACGTTATTATGGCTATTAGATTCACTAATATGTGTAATTTTCTTAACAGTAATTGTCGGAAGAAGTAAATTGGCATGGGATTTTGCAATTACAATCCATGCCATAAATTTAATAGTTGTATGGATATATTCTGGACATTTCCCATCTCTACCATGGTTTGTTTTACAATTTTTCTCTTCTTTAATACTGATCTTTTTAGGCACATACACAACTAGATGGAGAGAATTAAGAGATACTTTCTTCGAAGGTATGGTCGACACTCTATCTACAGATGATTTATCTTTAAGGCCGTTAACTGAAGGTACTAATAATAACAACATCGATAGTACTGCCACAACTACTAATAGACCAATTGAAATGAGAGATATAGAGGCACAACAGTAAGATAGGTGGAATTCTTCTGCGGAAAATATTTACATAGGCATACACACACATATATATCAATTTATATCCTTAGCATTATTTCACAAAAAAGATAATTGTAACTACATTTAATATTTAAATATTCAAACGATACAAACATCTGATTAATATTATTTAAATCAATATATAGATATCTACGCTATGTTATTATGTACACATCTAATTATTTGCAGCATCCTCTTTTTCCAAGCTCCCATAGCTGAGTAACAATTTATCAACAAGATCGAAAATACTCATAGATGGAACATTTCTATCATTTGAATTATGAACAACTAAACCATTAGAAACCTTTTGACGTAATTGTAAAATTGCAATGACCGACTCGATACGAACAATTAAATGATCAAAGAAAGCAGCGATCTCCTTTTCATTAATGGTACTCATAATAGAATCCTGCGATTTGTGACTCAATGTAATAAAATTTGAATTTTGATATAATTTGTTATCGTTCTCTGAGTGTCCACCACTAACGGCTGATAATATAGTTTCTAACTTATTAGAAGCTGATCTTAATCTAAATAATATATCTTGATCAATGGTTTTAAATTCATCATCTTCAGTAACAAATTCATGTCTCGAGGCTAAAATCTTTGGATAAACAATCGTAATAAATTCTTTTGTTTCTAAACCCTTTAATTTCTTTTCACCTAAGTCGAAGAATTCCCAACCAATATTTTCTAAGATGGCAATTTCCTTTTCTAACACCTCACCGATGATTTCCTCACCATATGCATCAACAAGATTTTGCTTACCAGATTTAACGATTCCGTGATATTTCATAATCTTGTTAAATTCAGAGACAAAATCACTACTTAATGTTATTTGACCACCATCGGCAATACCAGAGACTCTCGATGCCTTATTAACGACAGGACCTAAATAATCCATTCTTTGTGTAACCAAATCTAATTCCAATACAGGTGCACCCCAATGGATACCCATACGAACAGATAGACCTTGGTAAATCTTAATACCATTTTCATCCTTAATCAAACCACCCTCTTGAATAGAGGTAATTTCTTCCGGCCATTGAGCATCTAATAATTTTAATTGAACACTTAGACACCATACCAATGCACCGATCGGAGTTGGGAAGGTAACCATAAAGGCATCACCTTCAGTCTTAACTTCATAACCACCAAAGATACGTAATTGTCTACGCATAATATCATTATGTGTCTTAATAGCGGTACGCATAGCATCTGGGAACATTTCCCATAAGAATGTGGAACTCTTAATATCAGTGAAACATACAGCTAAATTACCGGTTGGTGGAGCAATTTCCGGTTGCAATCTTCTTAATGTAGTATCCTCTAATGTGGTTCTTCTAGTCATTAAAGAATTCTTATTCAAAGTGAATTGATTTTGTTGTTCTGTACTTTCAGATAAAGCAAGACATAAAATTGTAATGTTTTCTGAGCAACCATACGCAATAGCGTGATCCTTCATTTCTTCAGCTGCTAACATTGGATTAGAAATATTTTCTCTAGCAATATCACATGCAACTTCATAACTCATGAAATTCCATAAGTTATGAGTAGCTACAATTAACATCTCATCCGCTTTTGTTAAACTGACAACGAAAATATCAGGAGAAGCATGGATGTGTGGTAATAAATCAAAGAAACCAACAGCTCTTGAGACATCTACGACACCATCCAATTTACCGTTGTTGACATAACCACCAGATATTCTAATTCTTTCATATTCTTCCCTCTTTGATGGAATATGTAATTTTGTTAATTGTTGGAAATCACCACTATTCTTGGACAAAACAGCCATACAATCACCAATATTGGCAGAGAATAACCTAGTACCTTTAATGTAGATAACAGTAGAACAAGCACCACTCAAAAGATCCGCAGAAGTCAAATTTTCAACATTGGCACCGCTATCAACGGATGATAACATACCATTAATTTCTTTATTTAATTGCAAGAAACTGAAACGAAGAGCTTTTCTAATATCATCATCTTCCTTGTCACCGTATTTCTCTAATTGACGAATTAAAATCTTATCATAAATATCTCTCACAATTCTAGAAATGTTATGACCATAATCAGCATTTTGATTCTTGATATCGTGCAAACATACTAAACATTCGTCATCGTTACCTCTAAATCTTTCAAATGTAACATCCTTGGACGAAACATAATCTCTTTGACCTAATGTGTCTGCAACACCATATCTCATACCATTAATAGTGGAACCTGTGGTTCTTAAACGGAAATTACTTGTTTCATCAGGAACTCTTGTGGTATTAATAGTCACATCCATCAAACCTAATTCCTTTAATTGTGGTAATACTGTTAAATCCGACATATCAGCACTTAATTCAGAGTTAAAGAATGATCTAATTTCGAATCTCTTGTTACCAGAGAAGTTCAAATATTTCAATTCTTTATTATCTCTCCAATTCCAATCGTAATGGAAGTTTGAAATATTATATTTTAATTGATTCGAACCAACATCAAGTGTGTTAAGATGCTTTAGAAGAGATAATTCAGCTGGTAACGATAATAATTGATTACCATTCAACATTAGAGTCTTTAATTGCTTCCATTTTAGGACAGTATCACTAGGTAAAGTACGTAAGCCATTACCAGATAAATATAATTCTGTTAAGTTTTCTAATTTTAGGTTTGAAACATCAGATAAGTTGTTGTATGATAGATTCAGTAACTTTAGGTTAACGAAACAATTAAATAAAGGCCACATTTGATCAGAAAATTGATTATCAGCGGCGATAAAGAACATTAAACTCTTTGTTAACTTAGAACCATTTAATAAACCATGAGAGAAATCTGAATTCAAGTCGGCAGCACCAAACATATTGGATGAAATGTTTAAAGTAGTTAATTCGATATCCTCCATACACTTGAGGACATCCCTGATATTATTGGAATGTAAATCCAACGATCTTAAACTCTTTAAATTTTTAAACTCAGGTGGTAAACTTTCTAATTTGTTTCTTGAGACGGATAGGTAAACCAATTTCTCCAATGAACCAATTTCTGATGGTAATCTAGTCAAGTTATTTTCATTCAATTCTAACTTTTCTAATCTGGATAAACTTGTAAATAATTTACCAGGTAAACTTGCTAATTGAGCATTATTTAACGACAATGATGTCATATCAACAGGATAAAATTTCTTGAATGCAATAATAGTAATTGGATTTTCTTGGATTTCCAGAGCTCTTAATTTTGGTACAACGTCTTCAAATTTGGAAATTCTATTGTTTGTCAAATATAAGTTTTGTAAATTAGATGCGTTTGTATTTATTGACGTAATTCTGTTAAATCTTAAATTTAATGTTCTTAAATTTTTCATACCAGAAATATCATCAATTTGACTCAATTTATTATGTGAAATGTTGATCTTTGCCACTTTCACCAATTGGTTTACACTTTCAGGTAGAACTTGAATTTTGTTATAAGATAAATCGATTTGCAATAAGTTTGTACAATTGTTAATCACTGATGGGTATCTATTAAACCTATTTGAAGAAAGATCTAATAATTGAAGATTTTTTAATTGTGAAAAACCTTGCGGTAATCTATCTAACTCGTTACATTGTAAATTTAAAATTGTTAAATTCGATAATCTAGAGATGGAATTTGGAACCTTTTTAATGAAATTTCTTTGCAATTCCAAGGAGACTAATTTATAAGCCTCTGTGATATTTGTTGGAAACTTAGATGCACGTACGTTAACGATTCTTAAACTTAATAATTTGATTGCACTTTCAATGAACTCTAATGGTAAGAAAATATTTGCATTATTAGAAACATCCAAACTTTCAATTTCTGCAGTATGTTGGTAGAAAATAATAGGTGGAGTTGTTAAATTCATATTTCTTAAATCAACATGAACAAAATCACTTCTTAATAATCTCTTTTCTTGTTCTGGTGTGAAATGTGATGCAGTGACTGGATGGAACAAGAACTTGAAAACGAAACTTAAATCTTCGACACCAATAATATGTAATGGATCCGATTTTCTATAACCATTCAACAATAGTAATTTTCTTTCGACTAGAATAGGCTTTGATAATGGTCTCAAAATCTTAGATAATTTACCAACTTTTAACGAGATTTGATAATTAGTTGGAACCGATATATTAAATTTCTTCTTTAAAGTTGGAATCATTTCTTCAACGGTGGTACTTGGAGTACATGATAAAGTTGTGAAGGTATCATCTGTATTAAATACACGAATCGCATAATGTCTCTTTGGATCTAAATCACTGAAATCTTTATAGTAACGTTCTAATTCATATTCAACCTTATCAGATTTTTCATCATCAACATTCTTAATAGCCTTTGGAAAGTCCTGCTTATTCAAAGACAATAAATTAATCGAAGAAAATGCTCTACTATTCAAATCCGAATTACTCTTTTGAGGTGTTTGATTATGATTACGTCTATCACTTTGAATATCATAAAAATCTTCATCCTCTTCTGAAGAACTTGTATAGGAATGAGTATCTGCACTAATATCTGAAATTGAATCATTCGATGAAGATGTTTCTGAGAATTCATATTCATCTTGCATATATCTCGTTCTCACCTGAGTATTTGTACCAGAATCATCATTTGCTTCAGAAGTTGAATCATCTAAAGCAGTATCAATTTGGCTACTTTGTCTCTTAATTCTTCTGTTTAAATTTACTTTAAATGATAGTAGATCATCTTTCATTAATTTCTTCTTGTCTCTTAATCTTTTCTTTCTAGCTTTAGCCTTTGCCTTCTTTTTAGCTCTTGCTTTCTCTAAATTAGATTCAACATCCCAACTTTCTGGTGCAACCCATTCATTAGTACTTTTCTGAGATGCAAAAGGTGATAAACTAGCTGAAGAATTAGTAGCCCATCTTTGAATATCTGCTAAAGAACGTGATTTTTTACCAAATGGTCTAAAATTTGTATCTGATATATCTGTACTTGTACCACTTGCAGATTTCTTTAATTCTTTAATATTATCACTACTATACGCCGATAATTCTGGTTCTTTAGGAATAAAATCACTATCATCGTGATCTTCTGATATTAAGCCTGATTGTCTAGGTTGAGCAGTCTTTGTAATATCTGTTAAATCAGCAAGATTTGTATCTAATGGGAACAATGCAGCTTTATTGTTACTACCACTACTGCTACTAGAACTGGAACTACTTGTAGTTGTAATATCATTAATTTTATTCGTATTCGTATCTACTTTTGGAGCATCTGCAACAGGTTGAACCTTCTTTGTATTTGTCAATTTTGACATTCTTAATTCTTTAGGTACAAAAATATCCTTAGGTGGAGTAAATGTATTATCCTTTGAATTCGCCCAAGCTTTAATATTTGTTGTTGATGGAGAAATACCGCTCATTATTGAAGATCTTCTTTGAGCCGGTGTTATTGAACCAGAAGTATTTGCTGAAGAATTTTTAGATTTCTTACCGGATTTACTTCTAACTGGTGCCATACCAGTAGTGGCATCTGGAGCATTTGAAACAAGTTTATAATTATTTGAAACAGTTGGTAATTCTTGTTTATTTGTCGGGGTACATGTAGTTACCTCTTTGACAGGAGCAAAAATTGTACTTTTCGAAATTTCTTGTTTTACAGTTTCTGGTTCATGTGCAATTGTTGATACAACATCAGCAACTTTACTTCTAATTACATTTGGAACCTTTTCGATAGATGAACTTAATGGACCTAAATTAATCGAATCCTTCGAGTCTCTTCGCTGTGACCTTAATGATGATGTAGTTGTACTTTGTGATGTAGATGCAATTGATGGTAATGGAGTATGCAATTCTTCTGTAGTTGATGGTAAATTCTTCGAATGTTTACTTGATGTTGATGATGTAGAATTTTTGGTATTAGTTGTATTACTATTATTATTGGTATTGTTGCTGTTGCTGTTGTTATTATTGTCTTTACTATGTGAACCTGCACTAGAAAATCTTTTAAACAATGCACCTGCGAAAGAAGTCTTTCTTGGTGGAGCGATTTCATTACTTCTACTACTATTTGCATTTTGTGCATCACGACTATGGTGATGATGATGTGGACCTCTTGGGACATGAAATAATGATTTCCCACTTGAACTAGTATGTTCATTACTATTATTATAATTATTTGAATCAGTATTTGATGGTGTTAAATTATCTTTTGAACTATTATTAGTATCGAAATTTAATGCATTTGTTGATATACTACTTATTGTTCTTTTCAATAAAGTTTGTGTCTTTCTTGGTTGTTTTGAATTACCATTATTATTATCATTTGAAATTAAATCCTCATTATAACTTCTTAAAGAATCTTTACTTCTTGTCTTTTTCAAAAAATTTGAATTAATTCCTTTTAATTGTGATTTTTTCATTGATTTATCCTCATATTGTTCTTTAAAATGCGGTACTTCATCATGGATATTCTTATCAAATCTAGGTTGAGATATTGAATGATTATTACTATTACTTTCTGAATTTTCTTTAAAATCCACATGTTTGTTAGAATGATGATGTTGACCACTTTTAATACTTGATGTGGAACTATGAAAACTAGGTGACATGATCTATAATATTTGTAATTGTAATTGTTAAATTATTCAATCAATTCTATATAATTGATTACTCCTAGTAATTTTATAATTGTTAATATATCTATACCAATGAGATATAGTAGTCTGTTATATATGTATATGTATAGATATATTTTACGAGGGGGTTAAAGTATCCTTATTATTCATCTTGCAATGAAAAAAAAAAAAAAAAAAAAAATAGAAAAATTATTAGGCAAAAAACGCAAAATAGACGAAGCAGAAAAAAAGTTTGTATGCGGAACGGGAAGAAACGTTTCAACAAGCATCGCAAATCGAATTAAATAAAGGTAAACAAATAGTTGATGCAAGGTGGGATATAATATTCAGAAGAATTTCAGTTAATGGTGTGTTTGACCCATGCTCTTGTATATTTTGTGATATGTTTCTATGTGTAGGAATGCACTTCTTATATTCTATTTGTCATACTATGTTTGGAAAGGCTACCACACCTCTATATCGAACATACAACCGACACTACGTGTCATGCTCACTATTACAATATACACAAATATATATACATATTTATTATCATTGATATTGAATATCATAATATCATAATAAAATATGGTTATAGAAATGTTATGTCATATGTCATCTTTAGTTCTTGCCTGCATAATATATTATCGTATTGGAATCATCCACCAAGAAATTTATGCACAATTTATAAAATGTATGTTAATGTATGTATTACATTGACATCTATAAGTTACGTATAATTTTGCAAATATTGACATTCTTATGACAACGTGGTGTAATAGCAATATATTACAAGAATGAACAAGCTTCTAATAAACTATATCAGTTCTCTGTGAAATAACCTATAGCTATTTAGTCATTACACGTTTGTTACCATTACTACTTCACATCATTTATTTGTTTGTCTATTGCCGTTGCCGTTGCTATTGACTGACTTATATCTCCGTTCGTGCATCAAACTGTAGACAATTGTACGTACAGAGATATGGTGGTATGTTGCTGTTTTGCTTTTCTCGCGTTGTCCATGGAGTGTTGTAGACAATTTCCCCTTTAGGATAGTGCGCATTTCACTATTTGGTATTCTTTGCGGTTGGTTCATCCATCGTTTCTGTGAAGAAAATTTTTTCAGTTTTGTCGTCGGCGCCGTTTACTTTCTTCTCTGATAATTCTCGAAATAGATCCATTGATCGATGCCCATCTGTTCTGGCGATATCGTAAATCGTATTCATCAGGCGGAACAATGAACAATTTTTGTAATCATACAAAGAATTGATATATCCGCATACCTCACATCGATATATTACCTTATCACATATTATATATATCCTATATACTCACAAATATTATTATAACAAAATGACAGTATCTGATTTACCAACTACATTTAATGAACCTGTTGATCTTGCCATTATCGGTGGTACAGGTCTATATCAACTAGATTGTTTAAAACCAGTAGCTATATTACCACCTATGGTAACACCATGGGGTACAACATCCTCTCCAATCACAATTGCAATTTTCGTTGGTAATCCAAATGATAATACAACTACAATTACTCATTCAAATAAATTTGTAGTTGCATTCATTTCAAGACATGGTGTTAATCATGAATATCCACCAACTCATGTACCATTCAGAGCCAATATGGCAGCTATTAAAAGATTACAATGTAAAGCAGTATTATCATTTAGTGCAGTTGGTTCCTTACAAGAACATATTAAACCAAGAGATTTTGTATTACCACAACAATTAATTGATCGTACTAAAGGTATTAGAAATTCATCATATTTTAATGAAATTGGTTTAGTTGGTCACGTAGGTTTCGGTAATCCCTTCTCTTCAAAATTTGCGGATTATATTTATCAATTTAAAGATATTTTAACTAATCCGGAATCTTCAAAACCTTGTTTAATGCATTATGATGCTGAAACTACTGTTGTTTGTATGGAAGGTCCACAATTTTCAACAAGAGCAGAATCTAAAATGTATAAATTACTTGGTGGTGATATTATTAATATGAGTGTTATTCCAGAAGCTAAATTAGCTAGAGAATGTGAATTACCTTATCAAATGATTTGTATGTCTACTGATTATGATTCGTGGAGAGATCATGAAGAATCTGTTACTGTTGATGCTGTATTTGGTCATTTAGCTAATAATGGTAGAAATGCTAATGCATTGGCGACTAAAATCGTTAAGGAAATGGCTAATGAAATTCCTGAATTTATGTTAAATGGTGATGGTTTAAAGGGTTCAATTAAAATGTCTGTTGCAACAAAGAAAGATGTTATGTCTGAAGAAACTTTAAATAATGTAAGATTCTTATTCCCAGAATATTGGTAAACTTATTTTTATATATAAATGTATATAATATAATAGAAAAATATCTTTAAAATATGTTTTTTTATATTATATAAGTCTTTTACATATGATTAGACCTTGGTGAATTCATTAAATATGTATATTTGGGACTTGCAACATATGCTTTATTTGTTTGTACAGTCGAAGTTACATTAGTCATTGGTGTAGCATACGCATTGTTATAATTATTATTAATTGCAGTTCTACGAATATCACCAAATATATTACTCTTGGAAAATTCATGATTATTTGTATGACCAAATGCATTATTCATATTTATGGTTTCTTGTTCTTCTCTTACTGTTAATCGAGATTTCATTGATTTAAATAAAAATGGAGTCATTGGAGTATCTCTAACCATATTACTATTAGTAGTATCATTATTACGATTAGTTTCAATAATATGAGGTTTATTCATTTCACGTTTTTGGTTTTTATTTTGATTATCTTGAATACCTAATAATTGTTTCTGTTTATTAGTTAAATTTAAATCATTAATTTTACCATTTGAAAATAATCTCCATGTTGCAATTAAAAGATTATAACAAACAATAATATGAAATAAATAATTAATATTTTGACTTGTTAATTTATCAATAATTGATTTCATTGTAATATTTGAATATATAATATGAAACCATTTTATATTCCATATCTGTTTATAAATTGTACCATATAATTGTTTACCCATTGAAGAATGTTTAATAAATAAATCAATAAAATTTATTACTAAATTCCAAATACTTAAACCAATTATATTTGTTACAATTTTATTAAATTCATATTCTTTATTAATTGATCTTTCCAATAATTTACCAAGTACAGGATTTTCAAAATTTCCTAATTGTAAAGAATTATAATGTTCGTTATCATTTAAAATTTCTTCATTATTTGATGATGGTAAATTTGATTTATTCTCTGTTGTTGTTGTTGTTGTTGTTGATAATCCATTATTTAATGATAAGTTTCTTAAATTGAATAAGGGATCCCTCGTCGTTGTTTCTACTGGTTGTTTCGGTTGTGTTTGAATTTTATCCTTTGGATAAGATAATATATTTCTTTGATATAATCCTGGTGTCTCCTTAACAAATCTTTGTTTTATTGTATTTAATTGATCTCTTGTTATAGGACGTGATGGAGTTGAAAATTTTTTATCCATCTTTAATTGACGGTTGTGAACAGTTGTGTAGCTAGTCAAAGTTTGTCTATGACATGAGTGAATAATCAGTTTCTAAATTTTAAACCTGATTATTCATTTTAATAAAATATCGATGATCATTAAGATGAATGTTTTCATTATTGAAAATTACACAAGAAAATAATAATTCGAGATATTCGTATGAAGTGATATATAATATCATTATACACGAATATACTAAAATTTAATGAAACCAGAATTTACATGAATCGTCATAATAACAAGAAACACTATTTGACTGCACATTCTAAATGTAAATGGTCATAAACGCTATATTACATATGTCTATATATCAATATTCGATATGCGTATCCAAGTAGTTCGATGAGAATATCGATTAACAACTAATCGAAATTGATCTATATAGAAAATAGTTAATTACTCGGAGCTACATACCCATATTTCATAATATTATATATTCATATGACGTATCGATCGATATAAGAATGTATATATGAATTCCACAGAAATAATATATTCTTTATATATTTGCGACATAAAACAAACATATATATTTGTTACTTATAGTAACTTATATTCTACCATATCTTAATAAACATACGTAAATATGCTTATAAAATTTTATTTGACTATAACAATATATTCTTACCAATATAATAACAATGTAAGAAATGGTGTTCACTTGTCAATTGAGTTATCTTATTTTCATAATTTTAAAATTACCGCAATTGGAATCTCCCATTGATTCAATACAAAGAAAGCGGTAAAGAGAAATTATACCAAGAAATTGACAAACGGATGAGAAGAAAAAAAGGCGCAATGCAATGCAATGATTTAAACCAAGAAATAACTCATTTCAGTTGGACATCGAGGAAAAGAGAGATATATATGATTCTGTATAAAAATTGAAGAATGTTATACTTAGTAATAAAATTCCTGTCGTAGTAAATATTAGTATTTTATTATGCATCCGAGCCGCGCCATAAATATATGAATTTGAACTAATATGTTACGTAATTTTGAATTTAATTGATTTTTAAATATATTAGGAATAATAAATTGATGTGCCTAATAATGAATAGTTGCAAACACACACATACACACATATATATATATATATACTATTATCTTGAACAATCGTATAGAACAATTATTTACTGCATAGAAACAAAATTGTTACTCTGTTCTCCTCTTTGCGGTGCACGTAATTAACATAATACACATAACCTTTACACTATCCACCAACAGTCTAACAGATTTGTACCCGCACATTTTCACGTACGTACAGTTTTCGCTGAGTTTACCGAGTTTATCCTGAAAAGAAAAGAAAAGAGAAGAAAAGAAGGAAGAAAGAAAGAAAAAAATTGATTTTCTGTTTGTTCCGTCTCATCATCCATCACCATCAATCACAAGTACTAAATTAGATCAATCGATAAATCAATTAATTAATTTCGAAGAAAAGGTGAGTTATCTATCTGATTTAAATAGATAGGATTTAGCACTACAAATATAAAAAAAAAATAGATAAGATTATTTCGATTATCGTTAGATATAAAATACAGAAAACATAATAATATTTAGTTTTTTTAATTAGTGTATAATACACATATACATATACATATACGCCCATACCTTATACATATCCAAAGGACAAGAAGCAAAAAAAGGCAAATAATAAAGACTGTTAATAATAATAATAATAATAATAATAATACAGTGGTATTCTAATAGATCTTTAAAAAAAGTTTGTTTAGATCAATAATAAAACAAGACTATAAGTAATATAATATAATATTACAAACTTTGTGTCCAATATTCCATCCTTTTTAAATTAATATTAATTATATTATAATTATTACTTCTAATATTCGTATGATTTAAAAACAAATTAAGTTATACATTAGCATTTTATTTTATTTTTTATAGAAGTTACAAGAACACACTCTCTACATTATTACAATATTTGAATTGTAATTCACATACAAATACTGTTAAAATTAATTTAATTTAAGATATTAAACAGTTTCTCTTTTCTATAACTAATACTATCTCTATCACTATCTCAATTTATCAATAAACTGAAACTGAAAGCGAGATATATAAAATAGAAGAATATCAAACCCGAGAAAGTATACATCATATTCATTCACATTAAGAAATAAACAATATTTTATTTCTTCCCGTCTTTTTCTGTTCTGTTTTGTTTATTTATTAAACCGAGAGATAATAAATAATAATAGCAGTTTATTTATTATTCATTTGTTACGTTTTCTTCATTTTTTTCGTTCATCTGACATTGATTGAACCAGAAAAAAAAATAACAAATTACAACGCTCTTTCTGTCTCCTCGTGAAGTCAAAAAGGAAAAAAAAAAATTAAAAAAAAAAAAAATAGAAGTGAAGTGAAATTAAAATTAAAATTATTCACCCCTGCAAATCATAAATTAATATATTTATTTTAGAAAAGGGTTACTATATTATATTATACTAATTTAAATTTTATCTTAATTTAATTTTATCTTAATTTAATTTTATTTTTTTCAATTTTTATTAATTTCGTTGGTATTAAATTCAAATGGGTTTTATTTCAGCTTTATGTTGTTCAGAAGAAGAGAAAAATTTAGAAGATACAAGAAATTTAAATAATCAACAGAAAAGATATCAACAACAACAACAGAAACAAAAACAAAAACAACAAAGAAATAGTACTATTACTAAAACAAATACAAGTAATAATAATAATAATAACACAGCAACAACAAATTTATCAAATAGTGTAACTAATAAAACTATTAATACAAATAAATCTAATTTGGATAATAATACTGCTAATAAACCTAGTAAGAAACCTGTTACTGCTAATAATAAAAATATTGAAGAACAAAATAGTAGTAGTACAGGTAGTATAAAGACAAATAATAGTAAATTTACAGAAATTTCAGATATTGAAAAAAATATTATTGAAAAATCACAAGAAGAAGAAGAAGAACAAGAATTAGAATTAGATTTAGAAAAAGAAGAAAGTAGTACAGAAAAGGAAAAAACAAGCACTAAAATGACAGCTTATTATAATTCAGAATCTTCTCAAGGTAATGAACATTCTTCTTATACAGATACATTTGACGATGCTAATTCAAATAAAAATAATGATAATAACAATAATGAACATGAACATGAACATGAAGATATTGAAATGACTGATGAAAATAAAAATTTAAATGATTTATCTAATACATCAATTGATAATAATAATATTATTGCATCAACTCCACAAATTCAACAATCAACAAATGAAATACCTTTATATAATCAAAATGATGAACAAATAAATTTAAGTCCATCAGATAAATCAACTGAACAACAATTATATTCAAATGCTAATGATGCACAAAATGATATGGATTATAATATGATTTCAAATTATGAAGACAGTGAAGAATATGTTGATTTAACAGAATTACAACCTGATCAATATCATGCAACAGGTTTTAATACTTTATTACCACCAATAACAAAACAATTTAAACATAAAAAATGTTTAGTATTAGATTTAGATGAAACTTTAGTACATTCTTCATTTAAATATTTAAGATCAGCAGATTTTGTTTTACCTGTTGATATAGATGATCAAATACATAATGTTTATGTTATTAAAAGACCTGGTGTCGATGAATTTTTGAAAAGAGTTGGTGAATTATATGAAGTTGTAGTATTCACTGCAAGTGTTTCAAGATATGGTGATCCTTTATTAGATAAATTAGATATTAATAAAGCAATTCATCATAGATTATTTAGAGAAGCTTGTTATAATTATGAAGGTAATTATATTAAAAATTTATCACAAATTGGTAGACCTTTATCAGATATTATAATATTAGATAATTCACCAGCATCTTATATTTTCCATCCACAACATGCTATTCCAATTTCATCATGGTTTTCAGATACTCATGATAATGAATTATTAGATATTATACCTTTATTAGAAGATCTTTCAAAAAGAAATGTTTTGGATGTTGGTAAAGTTTTAGATGTCTCCATATGACCCAACTTAAAAAGAAGAATACAAACTTTTATTTTATTATTTTCATTTTCATTCTTTCTTTCTATAATTGTAAATATTATTATTACACAGGAGACATTGACAAGATAACATGCATTCACATAGACATTTTATTTTCAATCATTCATTATTCATTTTAAACTCTAAAATACATTTTAGCATTATCTTAAACAAATATTCGTTTTTTTTTTCTTTTCGACTTTTTTTTTGTTTAAAATTGGCATTTAGATCTCATTA